>OZ022232.1:11831885-11976003 GCA_963978835.1 Tenthredo scrophulariae
CGACTACAGCATATAGTATCACTCCTCCAATCGTGGGTGGTGAAATTTGAACGACACCCTGCGACTATTGTTGGAGGTAATATTGGCGATGATATTCAGAATCGCGTTCGATGGGATGATATGGAAAGTGCCTTCAAGTGCCGTATACACACTGGAGCCGTGACAAATCTTCGACATAAGGATTTGGCGAGATTTTTGGCTGACGCTGAGGTGGTAACGATGCAACGCTTGAAAAATGTGCTACGTGAACAGGGATGTATTAAGGTGAATGTGGGGGTTTCGTGTAAATTTGAGAACGTGAAAAACGATCAGATCAGCTTGGAAGTGAAGAACTTCAATACACGCAACGCTACGATTCTTCCATGAACGAACCTGGAGACCTGGTTCAGCGATAACGTAACAAATCCTCTGCTGACCATGGTGGAGGATTTCGAACAACGAGATTCTGGTTGGAGTATGATTGAGATCATAAATGCAGTGGTTGGCATAAACCGATACGAGCCTCTTCGCGGTGGACTCTCAACATATACAGTGCTACCTGAGGATATTCGGCAAAAAAAGGCGGTGGTCAACGTGCAGAATGATGATGATCGGTGTTTGCTGTGGTCCGTTGCCGCAGCTCTCCACCCCGCAGACGTTAACGCAACCAGACCACACAGCTATCGACGGTATATATCGGAGCTAAATTGTACAGGCATTAAATTCCCAGCGACCCTGCATAGTGTACAGAAATTCGAAAAATTGAACAATTTGAGCATTAACGTATATGGAATCGAACTGGAAAATTTTCAGAGCGAGAAAAAGTCCAAAAATAGTGTAATTACCCCGCTTTATTTGAGTAAGAATATAACTAAGAGCAACACAATCCACCTACTCATGATAGAGAGTAAGAGCGAAATAGAAGATGATGATGATGATGATTCAAATAATTTCAAACCACGATTTCACTTTGCTTGGATTAGGAATCTTTCGCGTTTGATTAGCAAACAATTATCAAGGCATAACGGTGAACAATTTTTGTGCGATAGATGCCTGTGTCACTTTAGCGTGCACGGTGCGTATGAAAGTCACAGGCAAGATTGCATGCGAATGAATAGAATCCGAATGGAATTTCCAGAGAAAAAAGATTTGGAATTTTCAAATTTTCAGAATAAGGGAACTGTGCCATTCGTTGTTTATGCCGATCTCGAGTGTATATTGAAACCAACCGCAAATGAATCTCAAGAGCATATCCCACACAGTGTCGCCTATTATGTACATTGCTCATATGACGGAACATTATCGGGATATGAGAATAAACGCGGACCCGATTGTGTTGAATGGTTTATCGGACAGCTTCGCGAATTATCCATTAAAGTAGAGTCACATGAAAAATATAATTCCAATGGAATCTCTGAATCAGGCACAACGCGATCATCATATGCGCGCGAAAAATTGTCACATCTGTGAGAAGCGATTTTTACCCAAAGAAAGAAGATGCCATGATCACTGCCATTTCACGGGTAAATAGCGCGGTGCCGCCCATCGTCGGTGTAACTTGAATTTCAGAGAGAGACACACGATTCCGGTGGTGTTTTACAATTTGTCGGGCTATGATTCGCATTTCATAATTAAATCTTTAGCTTCAAATTTTTCGGGTAAAATCACACTATTGCCCATTAATAAGAAAAAGCATATATCATTCACCAAGAGGGTTGATGGGACTATGATGAGCCTAAGATTCATAGATTCGATTCGATTTATGGCCAGCAGCATTGACAAATTAGCATTATACGTGCGCGATGCTGATGAAAAAATAACTCGAAATTTTGACAGTGATCAGGGAAAATTCGATTTGATGATTCGCGAAGGTGTATTCCCCTACGGATACATCGATTCTTGGGAAAAACTCGATGAGCCGGAATTACCCATTGAAAAATATTTTTATTCGAGACTTAACGATTCCCATATTTCCAATGAGGATTATGAACATGCGAAAAATGTTTGGGCCAAGTTTGAGCTGAAAACTCTGGGTGAATATTCCGATTTATACCTGAAAACCGATGTGCTTTTATTAGCCGATATATTTCAAAATTTCCGTGATAGCTGCTTCAAAACGTATAACTTGGATCCTCTGCATTATTACACCGCACCGGGGCTTGCTTTTGATGCTATGTTAAAACAAACGAAAATTAATCTTCAACTTTGAGACGATCCGGAAATGATATTATTCATCGAGAAAGGCATAAGGTGTGGTGTGGCACAGTGCTCAAATCGCTATGCCAGAGCAAATAATAGATTTATGGGTTAAGATTTTGATTCTAGCAAGGTGGAATCATATTCAATGTATTTCGATGTAAACAATCTCTATGGTGCAGCTATGAGTAAGCATTTGCCGAGTGGATCGTTCGAGTGGGAAAATGATGCCATTGATGTATTGTCCCATCCGGATAATTCATCAACCGGTTATATTCTAGAGGTAGATTTAGATCACCCCGTAGAGCTGCATAAACAGCATGCGGACTTACTTCTCTGTCCCGAGCATTTCATACCACCAGGTGGTAAAATTAGAAAACTCGCGACAACGCTTCTACCCAAGGAAAAGTATGTTCTGCACTATCGTAATTTAAAACAATGCATCAAATTCGGTTTGAAGCTCGTGAAAGTGCATAGGATTTTAAGGTTCGCACAATCACCATGGTTAAAATCATACATCGACCTCAATACAAATATGCCGAAAGCAGTCAAAAAATGAGTTTGAAAAAAATTTCTACAAGCTTATGAATAATGCTGTATTTGGCAAGACCATGGAGAATGTGCGTAACCATAAGACCGTAAAACTAATCACAAAATGGGAGGGTAGGGGTGGTGCGCGTGCTCTCATTGCAAGACCCGCATTTCATAGCTGCACCATATTTGATGAAGATATGGTGATTATTGAGCTAAATCGCACCAAGGTATATTTCAATGAGCCAATATACATCGGCGCAGCGATTCTCGATCTTTCGAAAATCTTCTTATACAACTTTCACTATGATTATGTAAGAAATAATTTCTCAAGTAGTGAAGCAAAATTAATGTATACCGATACAGATAGTCTGATATATAAATTTACCGTACCAAACAACTATGAAATCATTAGACGGGATGTCGTTACCATGTTCGATACATCGGACTATCCACCAGATAATGTCAATGGTATTCCACTAATGAATAAAAAACGCCTTGGTCTGATGAAGGATGAGAATAACGGGAAAATCATGACTGAATTTATCGGTCTGCGTGCAAAACTCTACACGTTTAGAACTCGTGGCGATACCGATAAGAAACGCGCAAAGGGTGTGAAGGGTTCCACATTAAAATCTATCACGTTTGATGATTACAAGCGATGTCTTATTGGTCATCAAAATTTAGTTGAGAAACAGTGTATGATAAGAAGTAGTCGACATGCGGTTAGCACTATTGTACAGAATAAGTTAGCTCTAAGCTTGTGTGATGATAAGCGGAAATTGATACCCGGTAAAACCGATACTTTACCCTAGGGTTATCAAGATTCCGCAAACTAGTAAATGTCTTCAAATATTCGAAGAGAGTTTTCTCACATTTTCTCACATTTTCTCACATTTTCTGAAACAGAATAAAATAATTTCCCATCTACTTTACATGTCAATGCGAGAAAATGTGAGAAAATGTGGGAAAATGTGAGAAAATTTGAGAAAATGTGAGAAAATGTGAGAAAATGTGAGAAAATGTGAGAAAATGTGAGAAAATGTGCGATGATGTGTGGAAATGTGAGAAAAATGTGGGAAATATTTCTTTCCCTCGATGATCACGCAAACTAGCATTACGATTGAGGAGGGTTGAGGAACAAATGTAAATATGTTGATAATAAATTTATTCATAAAATTATATTACATATCCGATTTATTTATCCAACTATTATGTGAACTGCCGAATCCCAACCATTTTACATAGAGTCGATCACCACGCCTCCGCAAGACCTTTTCTACAAGATAGCCTTCGGGATATTGCACCCTGCTGAGCTCCTCCTCGTGAAAACCACCCTCGATGGGTTGGTTCAGGTAGTCGATGAGTTTTTATGTTGGAGGGTTGGTATTTTTTACGGCATCAACTGTGAATATTTCCGTTGTCCAATTCGGCGTATAGCCCTTTTCGAACACATTTTTATATTTGCTAATGCGAACTTCATCGCCAACCTTAAATTTGCGTTCTCGTTCGCTTCTTTTGATTTGACGCGGCTTATACACACGTCGATATATCTGTTTTTCATTAGCTATAGTTACATCTTTCGGCTTCATTTCAATCGTACGGTGTTTGGTGGTATTATACGATGCGATCAAATCTGGTAGAATGTTAATCCATATATGAGAGCCTTGAAGTGCAAATTGCTTCCACATTTTATTCTTCAGTGTTCGATTGAAGCGTTCGCATATCGATGCCTTCAAGTTGCTGAATGTCGAGTACATGTTGATCCCATTATGCTTCATAAGAGTTTTAAATTCTTTGTTGTAAAATTCCTTGCCCTGATCAACGTGTAGATGTTTCGGTATGCGGCCTAGAGTTAGCACAGATTTCATTGCCGCTGTCACGTCTTTGGCATTTTTACTCTTGATCGGTACGGCCCACGCAAATTTTGAAAATATATCAATCACTGTGAGCAAAAATTTTGAGCCCTTGTTGACGGATGAATATGCGGACATATCAACAAGATCAGCCTGCCAGGTCTCATCCAAACCACGAATATCGACATAGCGTCGGGGATAATTACGTCGAGCGGGTCTATGAAGTTCACTCGCTATTACCGCCTTCATCCTTCCGAATGTTCAGTGTATTTATTCTGTTTGCCGTTCAACGAGTTGGTTGGAATGGGAATTCCCCGGATGTAGTGTTGGCTGAGCTTTTCAACGCTATTCTCCACTATCTCCAACCGCTTATCCAGAGATTCACAATCACCCTTCAGCGCTTCAATCCTTTCTTTTGCCTGGATCCAAATACGTTGATCTTCTTCAAAACTTCCGCTGTGCTCCCGATCCATGCGGGTATTAAGTTTAGATTTAAGAGCTTCGAGAGCCTGCTGCATGGATTGCTCGAATGTCTCTTTTATGGATCGTTCAAGAGCAATATATGATTGCTGTATAATATCCTCAAGACTTTGCAGAAAAACGGCATCGGTTGGTTCCTGTGGATGCGCGATATTACACAATCGTTTATTGTCTATGTCGTACTGGTTATCGATGGTGGTTTTGAACCCAACACCGGGAGGTCCGCGACTACACACACTTTTGATTTTTCTGCTAGCGAACCGACGGCCGAATATGTCTATGCTCATTGTTGAATGATCTAGCTCGATTCGAAGCGAATTCCTCGAAGTAGTCCGTTATGACTGAACACTTCAAGATCAGATCCTACGGCAGCCAGCCGAATCTCCAGAATTTCCTTCTTCACCGTTAGCGCGTCAATTTCTTCTGTCATAAGAGCCTGAATGTGTCGATTTCCATCGAAATTGTTGGTATGCTCTCGATCTAGTCGTGCGGTAAGTTGAGATTCAAACTCGCGAAGTGCTTGTAGCGTGGAGTTTGCAAATGTTTTTTCCATAGAATGCTCGAGGACACCCGAGGCTCGCCATGTAATATCTTCGAAACTTTTCAATGAAACGGCGTCGTTAGGTTCCTGTGGATCGGCTATATTACATAATCGTTTGCCGTCTAGATCGTACTGCTTATCGACGGTGAATTTGAATCCAGCACCCGGAAGGCCTCGAATCACACCTTTTTCAATGCCGTTGCTCGTCAGCTGTCGTCCAAATATGTCTATGCTCATTGTTCAACGATCTATGACCGAATGAACATTCTATGATTAATCTGATGCTAATAAATGATCCCCGCCTCGCGTAGCTCCTCAATAATGGAGGATATTTCATTGGTATGGCTAGTATTGCCGGCTGCTTGGGATGCCATGAGTAGTCGAAGACGATCAACGAGCTCATTAGTATCATCTCAATAAACATAATCCGTGCTTTGCCCCTGCGCAATTTTATGGGTGGGTAATAAACCTCTACCGGATCTTTCTCGGGGTTTTTCCACCGGCGGGTCGATGTATGGGCCAATGAAATCTCTATACTTCGAACTTTTTTCCCGATCATGATGGGGACTTTTTTCGGCTTTGTAATATTTCCGATATGCATTCGTTTTCTTCACGATTTTGATATAATTCAATTTGTCGCTTTTATTTACAATCGAGGGATCGGGAAGCTTTTTGAATAACAATTCAAGCAATCCTGGCGTGTTTTCATAGCTCTTATCGCCCACATATATCTGATTTTCGCCAAATACGATATCCGAATCGCCGATCTTCATTCCACCGACTAGCTTTCGAACACCATATTCCGTGTCCAAGTTCTTGCGCTCTTTGGATGAGGTAAACATGCTCAAATAGCGCGCCGTCTTGACCACTTTTCTCGACACCGGTGTGCTTGTAGAAGCGGCTGCAAACGCACCATCCTGGTTGTTATCATCGTCATCATCATGGGCATCATCTGTATCACCGACAGCGGCGATGGCTGTAACATTGTCTCCAATAGCAACGTGAGCTGACAGGCTCCCCTCAACCGTACTTCTATATGCATCATTATCATCATCATCATCATCATCATCATCATCATCATCATCATCATCATCATCATCATCATCATCATCATCATCATCATCATCATCATCATCATCATCATCATCTTCATCATCATCATCATCATCATCATCATCATCATCATCATCATCATCATCATCATCATCATCATCATCATCATCATCATCATCATCATCATCATCATCATCATTATCTTCATCATCATCAGAAGCATTCTCATAATCTTCTGTTTTCACAAAATCTTCCGTTTTCTCTGTCTTAACCGAACCCCCCGGCTCCGTTTTCACTTCTCGCTTCATTAGTAGCTGCTGCTGCTGCTTCGATGAATCTACCAACTTGTGCAGTGGTGTGACCAGAGGTTTGAAGATTTCACTAATAGCCTGCTCACTTGTGTCTTTCCCCATTTTGATCATTTTGTATTTACGTCGAATGATGTCGCTAGCCCTTGCTATTTCTCGCAGCACATCGTTTTGCTTACGTATCTTGGAGCTCTCCATGCTGCCAGTTTGATCGATGTGCTGTGACTGTATGCGGTTTATTGATGATTCAGACTTATAAAGCAGTCGAAACCTCTCCTATATCGTCCAGCGCTAATCTCGCTGTCTTTGTCGATGGTTACAAAACTATATCTACCGTCATTCCAACATGCTAAGCACAAATCTTTGAATTGTTGATAGGTCATATCGGTGTTCACGTGATCAGCGTAGATGTGTTTCAAATTCATCTCATCTTGACGAAAAAGAACCAGCAGGTTTGCATTATCACGCACCAAATGTTTCGGTATTCGAGCATATGTTTGACAAAGATAAAAACTATCGACATCTCTGTGCCGCCCTATGCAAAAATAGGCTCTGATATTATCCTGCTTCTCACAGGCCACGTCATCGAAAATCATAATCGAGTTGGGGTGCGCATCTTTCGGCTCTACAACCTCCTTGTGCTCATCAAACGGAAAATAACCCATCCCCTCGACCGGTTCCAACAACCTCTTCAAGAACTCATACTTGGGCTGATTGAGGGATTTTGAATAGACGTACACATTCTCAAATCGAAGGCCATTAGCGTGGGTGAGTAGTGTGAGAAGAGCATTAGTTTTACCGCAATTCGAAGGCCCGCAAAAGACAGCCCTTACACTATTTGGTAGTAGGGCCCCGTGTCGCTTCCCCTTCTTCTTTTTTCGCTCGACCAATTTATCGAAATTGGCAATGGGTAGTTTAATTGTTTGATCCAGAAATTTCATGATGCTTGGCAAACGTCGCAATGCAAACTAATATATTCATGCATAAAATACGTGCTTTTATAGAATTCGTGTTAGTTCATGGTCGACCATGGTTGGACACACACGTAGACAAAGGCGCGGTTGTGGATTATTAAATAAAATCATCAACAATCTCCCCGTCGAATTACATGTTCCTGGTTATCAGTACTGCGGACCTGGCACGAAATTGGCAAAGAGGTTAGCTCGTGGTGATCGAGGCATCAATGCTCTGGACGCTGCATGCAAACAGCATGATATCGCATACTCCAAGAATCACGATAATATCGCGGAACGTCATAAGGCTGATAAAGTGCTTGCCGAGAGGGCTTGGAATCGGGTTTTGGCTAAAGACACAAGTGCAGCCGAAAAAGCTGTCGCCTGGGCGGTCACCAACACCATGAAAGCAAAATCCAAACTGGGTATGGGTATGAAGAGGGTCAAGACACAGGCATCGCTCAAGAACAAGAAAAGAACATTGAAATTTATTATACAGGCGGCAAAGAAATCCATGAAGCCTGGTTCCAAAGCTATTGAGTCCGCTCTAGCTGGTGCCCGTTCGGCCATGTCGAATGAAAAAGTGCATGTGCCTCGTATTTTACCCGTCCCCAAAAAAACTGGCGGTTTATTACCGTTTCTTATTCCAATATTCGCGGCCCTTAGCGCTACAGGTGCTTTAGCGGGCGGTGCTGCGGGCATAGCGAAGGTTGTCAATGAAGCTAATTCAAACAAGCATCAGTTACAAGAATCCAAGCGACACAACGCAACAATGGAGGCGATTGCTTTGGGAAAGGGCTTATACCTGAAACCGTATAAGAAGGGTATGGGGTTGTATTTGAAGCCAGCAAAAAACTAACAAAGCTACCACGCCGAGCTCTCACAGATGTCGATTTGCTCCACTATGCAAGAGCTATGAAAATTCCACATTTTCGTGGTGTTTTTATGCGAAATGATTTACCCTGCTCAGGGCCTAGAAAGCGTGAGTCTGCAATCATAAATCTTGATGATAAAGACGGTCCAGGGACGCATTGGGTTGCATACTCAAAAAACGGCAACGATGCGATGTATTTCGACAGTTTTGGTGATTTACAACCGCCTAGAGATCTCATGAAATATCTCGGTGTTGGTAGCGTAAAATATAATCATAAGAGATATCAAGAATATAACACAGTAATTTGCGGTCACTTGTGCCTCAAGTTTCTCAATGGACAACTATAAAATGTATGCGTATTGTTGATGTGGTATTAGTCATGGCTGATTCGTTCACGTTGACACTCTCCGGGGAATCGTCGGTCTTGAGGACTCAATATTTTCCCCCTATCGAGCTATCACCGACAAAGACGTATGTTCTCGGACTGATAGAGCTCTTGACATTCAACGCAATACCCAATATAGATGAGGGGTGTAATAAGTTTTATGCATCGCCCGACACAATAATTACCATACCCACTGGGAGCTATGAAATTGAAGATATCGCAAATTATTTGAAAAGAGCATTACCTGATGATATAAAATTGAGTCTAAAAGCTAATAACAATGAGCTACTCAGCGAAATCAGATGCAATCAACAGATAGACTTTCACCCAAAAGATTCCGTTGGTCATTTGCTCGGTTTCACCCCCGATGTTCTCCAAGGTGGTATTACCCACAAATCCAAGTTACCCGTTCGCATACTCAAAGTCAACGCTTTGCGGGTTGAGTGCAATATTACCACGGGTGCATATATCAACGAGCATCAAGTACATACGATTCATCAATTTTTCCCAACCGTACCACCCGGATATAAGATCGTGGAAGTGCCGACAAATGTCATTTACCATCCAATCACCGTACGGTCAATACATGATATACAGTTGAAAATAGTCGATCAGGACGGGAAATTGATCAATTTTCGTGGTGAAACTGTAACTATACGATTACACGTGAAATCTTTGAGATAATATGGGAATTGTGTTTGAGGGGGCAAGAAAATCTGGTAGTAGTTATAAAAGCTCGATAACATGCCCAAACATCATCAGTCATCGTGCAGCTCCGATTCGGATGACACATCAGAACGCTCAGTTTCTCCAGAGCCTAGGACTTCGACTTCGTTGTGGTGGAAAATAAGAATTCGTTGCTATATCTGCATATGCCCGGCACGAGAATGATAAAAATCCAAACACCTGTGACCTTCGACGAGTCGATTGCCCACTGTGAAATACATGCGCATCAACCGTATGCCGCGTCTACATTCAAAAATAACGATGAGATCCGCATAGCTGTGCAGAATCAAGATGCGTGTGTATTACCCAGCAAAAGTTCGCTCCACATCTATGGCCGGATTACAAAATCAGACGGCAGCCTAGTTGGTGAAAGCACTGAATTGGTCAATATGGCTGTGTGTCACATGTTTAGCGAGATGCGTTACGAGCTGAATGGTCATGAGATTGACCAGAATAAGAATGTCGGCATCTGCCTGCAACAACGAGACATGTATGGGTTGTCAAGACATCTACACAACTAGAGAAGCCAAGACACGTCATACTAGGATTCCAAACCGCAAGACGAAACGATCCGAAGAAAAATGCCAGTCAATTCGATCATTGTATGATTAGAGATGTAAAACTTTTTCTAAACTCGCAATGCTGTCCCTATGGAAATTTGAATCTTGATATTGCTCACAATCAATACGCTATTCTCTACAATATGTACACCAACTTTCAAATTTCATACTATGATAAAGAATCCGAGCCTCTTTTGTCGAAAGATGATTTTTTGAACAGAGCTCCGCTCATTACGATAGACTGTTCCAAGCAAAATGAGTCGTTAAAGAGTGGTCCGGTGGATATTCGTTTAGAATTTGAAACTAGTCTCGCATTTCCGGCAAATACTTCAGCCTACTGTATGATTATACATGATCGCATTGTTGAATACAATCCAATCAGTGGCACCGTCAAAAAATTAGCTACATTTTGAGGATTCATCATGCTTGAGAACTATGGATTATATGTGTGTGTGTGTGTGTGTGTTTAGATTTTGCTACAGAATTCAAGCCTCCAGATATGAGCCTCCAAGATAGAGTATCTGCAAGCGTTCTTGATCCGCCTCGTTGTTCAACTGATCCAGCTGAGCAGGCAGGAACACGATATATTCGTTGGCAATCGTAGCGATGATTCTGCAACCAAATTTCGTTTTCACAAGCCTCAGTTTTGTGATGTCGTACTTTTGTCCAATCTCAAGCTCCGACATCTTTTTCATCTGCATATCATTGTCCATACGGCTAGTGCTGTTCAGGCTGCTGAAGTCCATCTGCAGGGAGGTGAATATTACGGACTTAGTTTTTATATATATTATAATTGAATATGATTATCATGTAATAGGATTCTTACCTTGCTCGAGAGAGTTTGCGGGTTCGAATATACGTGGAAGATGCGTTAATGGCGAGAATTCTAGACGTACGAATGCGGCTCCCTGCGAGCTCTGGACTTTTAAGCCATCATCCCCCGCCCTCGAGACATGTGGGGAGGGTTTTTTATGGCCCTCCTCCAAATACTAGTTTTTCAACCGTTGAACGTTCTCGAAGGCGCAATGGTAGCCTCTCGGTACATCGCCATGACAGTCTCCATGCCAATGAAATACATGCGATTCCAATCGTAGTATTCGAAAATTCGGACACCCCAGCTCATCCAAATCAATCACCGCTTTTAAGTCGTCATTGAGGATTTTTTCAATCCAACGTTTCTTCTCCAATCCCTTCACATAAATGCAACGCGCATCATGCATAACCTCTCTCACAGTTTTCTCCGCATCTCTATACGGCGTCTCTCCAGCAATCCAGGGTATTCCATGATGATGCCGTGTCAACCACGAATTAAGATTTCTGTACTCGCTTGAGAGAGTCACCCAGGAGCATGGTGCTTTGAAGAGGATGCGTGTAATACCCTGTCTATATTCCTCATGCGCGCGAATGCTTATTGCAGCCAGCTCTTTTATCACAAATTTATCACTGAATCGCCCAAACCCTTGTACATCCAATATTAGCTCCATATTAACAGCTCCGTGTGTGGTCTCAGGCAAAGCCGAAAATTGACTGAGCTGCTGATTTATTGCGTGGGATCGGTATGCATGCAGCTGTGCAAGCAGGACCGTGTGAACGAATGCGGAAAACCCATATTTTCTTATTGCCGTGTTCATCTTTGACAAATCTTATCTTAGAGCAGCGAAAATCACATTGATTTATTGCTCGAGTCTTGAGACTAACCGATTTTATGGTGTGGGAGGATGTCTTGAGAGCTGTTCTCTGGTTGGTTGGGCCTCATTTTATTTCGGGGGTGGTGTGCAGCCAATAGGATGCAACCCAACTCCCCCAGCCAGGTCAGTTTGAGAAGAAGGCGGTTTCCAGTTTGAAAAGATCGGTGAATAGCGAAAGTTCATAGAATCCGAAACAGTTTGAAAAGATCGGTGAATAGCGAAAGTTCATAGAATCGGAGTAAAGCATCAAGAAGAAGAAGAAGAAGAAGAATTTCCGAAACTAAAAACGCGTAGAAGAAAAAAAAAAAAAAAAAAAAAAAATAAGGTATGTTGTTGGTATTGAATATACAAATTTTAACGGATTCTAATATAAGAATGTGTGTTAAATCCAGATGAATCAGACTCACGGAAGAGTTGCACAGCGGGCAGCGCAACTGCGGCGAAGGGCCGAGTTGAGGGCGCGATTCCTTCAGAACGCGCAGGTGGTGCTGCGTTTTTTGCGCGACAGTCATGTGGATGAGAACTTTATCAATGAAACCGCGAGCGTGCACTACGAAATGATAGAAAACATCACGCGGCAGTATCAAATTAATGATCATTGGGCGATGCGTGCGGCCACTACTGAAAATGCCACAGCATCGCCCATTCAATGCTTTGATATTTCGTCTTCCGTGCGGGAAGATGCGGCGGGTTCGGATACGGAGACGATCCAAATAAATATGGAACGAGGCCGATCACCATCACCCAGTTCGGCCTCATCGGAGTATTCACGATCGAGTCCGAGCTCGCCGTCATCGTCGTCGAGGTCATCATCCCCTGACATACCGCCACCGCAACCGATGATGATTCCGCTCGAACGACAATATCCCCTAGTTTAAGTTTGTGTTAAGAAAATTTTCTACTTTAGAATAGGTTAGACTTATGAAATATAGCTTAAGTTAGTTTTTAAGAAATTTTTGTAAATATATAGCTTAAGTTAGTTTTAAGAAAAAATTTTTTCACTTTAGAATATGTTAGACTTAAGAAATATAGTTGAGGCTAGTTTTAAGAAAATTGTCACTTCAGATTAGGTTAGACTTAAGAAATACCAAATAAAAAACATATATTATCGGATGATCCGCGTCACTGCTTGCATATAACATAGCCTGCCACTCTTTGAGCATTTCAGCTGGTATAATTCGCATATATATGTAAGCTAGGAATTAGATATTTCAGAGCGGCCATCATGGATCGATTGTCGGTAGATCGGTAATCGTTACCATGATGCGAAGGCGAATCGGTAGTGGCGCCACCGCGAGACGAAAAAAAAAAAATTGCAGCCATCCGATTGTCGGTAACAGAAGATCGGCAATCTTTGATTCAGAATCGTTACCGTCGGACTACCGATAACGAAAGTGGTGCCATCACACGGTGGAAAATCGCAATCGCGAAACGGAAAAAATTGCAGCCATCCGATTGTCGGTAACAGAAGATCGGCAATCTTTGATTCAGAATCGTTACCGTCGGACTACCGATAACGAAAGTGCCGCCATCGCCCAGTTGCAAATTGCAACCATTCGATTGCCGGTAACGGAACATCGCCAATCCATGATTCACGTTACCATGATTCAACATCAGTACCATCAGACTATCGGTAACCTAAAGATCGGCCATCGTTACCATGATCCAAGAAACGGATCGGTAGTGGCGCCATCGCATGGCGGAAAATCGCAACCATTCGATTGTCGGTAATATAAGATCGGCAATCCAAAATCGTTACCATCAGACTATCGGTAACAAAGATCGGTAATCGTTACCATCCGATCGTCGATAACTTATCGGCGCGGTCGGTAACTTACCTACTGCCTGATGGCCGGTAAAGAAGGCTGGATCCAGAACTCTCATATGTACACTACTCACGGTACCTACTAGCGGAGTTTATATCAACACGACGAGTCAATACGTACTTTTAATAAAAAAGACTGATCTGGATTCGACCGTGCACGTGTATCGTAATGATCAGACTGCTATATGGCGGCTACTTGATCAAGGTCAGGAAAGCTGATAATGCAATTAGTTCTCAGCTGTCGCGCGTATGATTGCTGTGCGTCCTTATTCTGTGACGAAAGTTTTACAATAATTTGGATTTTATAATTTTTAGGTTATCTAGATTGTTCAGGTTCACTAGACAAATTCTAGGCGGTTTACCCAGAAGAGTGTGGAAACGATTTACGACTTAAGGCAATCGAGACTACCTGGAAAGGCCTAGACAGCACATCTGGAAGACCGCGTTACTATTAGCAATTTCAGGTTATCTAGATTCGCTAGATGAAAACCTAGACAGATTTTTTCTAGCAGAATTGATGATGATTTAAAAGTTGCAGGTTATCTAGGTTACCTAAACAGGCCTAGGCAGGCCTATCTACAGTCTAGCAATTCTAGAAAAATCTAGACAGGCCTATACTGCCGTATAGCAGGCCTAGAAAAATTTCTACCAGGGGGCTTACAACGGAAAAGACATCCCAGTATTACAATTTGTTAAGGCTTGCAAACGCGCCAAAGAAATCTCACCCCCTGGGTCCGAGCAACAGCTTACCAGACTAATAAAAGGGAAGTTAGAAGGGCGTGCTTACGACGTAATTGAAGACAAAAGTTTCATGTCACTTGCGCCTTTATTGGACCGATTAACAGAAATATTTGGACCCTCTAAATCAGCCAATTGGCACCGCGGTGAACTAGGTAGACTATAATAGGGGCAAGACGAGCACATAATAGACTTCGTTAGGAGAACAAAAGATATTCAAACCGCTATCTTGGAATGTGAACGCCGCACACGCGGGTATGTGGACTACGCGGTATACGAAGACGATATAGAAGTCGAAATTATTGACGGTTTTCTAGCAGAACTAAGTTCGGAATATAGAATGGGGCTCCAATTAGAAGGTTACAAATCACTGAGTGAAGCATTTAACAAGGCAATAGAACTCGGGAGAACGTTTGACGAGGAAAAAGAAAGGGCGCGACTTAGCGAATCGGCTTACCAAACGACAGGGGCCCGAGACGGCTCACGCGTAGCGAGCCAAGGAGTAAAGAGGTGTTCATTCTGTTATCAACTAGGACATGTATCCGAGAACTGTTATAGAAGGCCAGTACGAAATTCTCATAGCGATTCTAACCCTAACCGCTACGAAAGAAATGTGAATACGGTGACAGGCGACCAACAAGGCCATAGGAACTATAATATTAACCGGAGCCAAGGCGATAATCCACAGGGGAGCAGCCTGAATTATGGCAAAAACCCAAGGGCCAACCGCGTCAATAATTTCCAGAGAAATCGCGATCGCAATTACCGCCCGTACAATAACAATAACCGATCGAACACCCAGCGACCGAGATGCACTTACTGCCAAATCCCAGGGCATACTGTAGATCAGTGTAGAAAACGGCAACGCGAAGAAAGTGATCAACCTTTGCCGACCGAAGGACCGAGCCCTGCGCAAAATCAGGGAAACGATCAGGGGCCGTCCGGAACGAGGAACGATCCGCGAAAGTCCGGCCAGACGCGTTCCGCCTTCCCAATCCAAGTGGAGGAGGACGAAGAATCGCTACAGTCAGAATAAATGTCTAAGAACAAGCTCCCACGATAAAAATAGAGTCACGCGATTTGATAGGCGAAACAAAAATAATGATCGATACAGGATCCGAACTTGATTTGCTAAAAATCGGAACATTAGCAACGTTAGAGGGTGTTGACGAACGAGAAATTTTTAATTTAACCGGCTTAACTGATAAGCAGGTCTCAACTCTGGGTAGAGTTAATATATATATATCCGACATACCAGTCTCATTTCATTTGATAAGCGACGATTTTCCGATAATGCAGAATGGGATCCTCGGTTCGAGTTTTTTCCGAGCATATAAAGCAACAATTAATTACGCGGGAGAGTTCGTAGAGATAAACGGATTGAAGTTCCTCTTCACAAGCCGGGAAACGATGGTCATCCCCGCCCGTACGAACAGCAGTTTTTTCGTGAAAATAAAAAATAAGGAGTGGAACGAGGGGTACGTCCCCAGACTCCGAGCCGGGAAGGGCATATGCTTAGGTGAAGCTCTAGTAAAAAATACTTGTGGGAAAGCCCATATGCGAATAACGAACACTACGGCGGAAGACGTAGAATTGATAGTACTGACTATTGAGTTATTGGGTTACAGTCAAGGCGCACAACCGCTGCTAGCTTCGACCTTAGGGACCGAAAACGCGGCACGCAACGCTAACGAAACCACGAACGCGGGTAACAATACCACGAAGAGAGTAGACGCAATAATATGAGAGAATAGATATGAAAGGGTAATAGAGCTGTTGAGACTAGAACATTTGAATGATGAAGAAGAAAGAAACGTCAAAAATCTGATAAAAGAAAATCAGGACAGATTCCATGTGCCGGGGGAAGTTTTAGGAGCTACTACAGCCATAGAACACGGGATATCCACCACCGATGATATACCCATAAATACACGACAATACCGTTTTCCACCCGTACATAAAGGTGAAATTAATCAGCAGGTCGGTAAACTATTGAAAAATGGCATTATCAAACGTTCGTCGTCACCATATAATTCTCCGGTATGGATAGTGCCAAAAAGGGCAGACTCTAAAGGCAATAAGCGGTGGCGTATGGTAATAGATTATAGGCGCCTGAACGATAAAACAATAGGAGACGCTTACCCTCTCCCAAATATTACCGAAATCCTGGACCAATTGGGAAGTGCTAAATATTTTTCAGTGTTCGACTTAGCGTCAGGGTTCCACCAAATTAAAATGAAAACAGAAGATGCTCATAAGACCGCATTTTCAACCCCTCACGGGCATTGGCAATTCGACCGAATGCCCTTCGGTGCAAAGAATGCCCCAGCGACCTTCCAAAGGTTGATGGACCAAGTGCTTCTCGGATTGCAAGGCACGGAGTTATTCGTATATCTCGATGATATAGTCATATACGCCAGTTCGCTACGAGATCACGAGATAAAATTTAATACGTTGGTGAGAAGACTTAGGGAAGCCAACCTCAAACTCCAGCCGGACAAATGCGAGTTTCTGAGACGGAAAGTAACGTATCTGGGTCATGTGATCAGCGAACAAGGTCTGAAACTAGATCCAGCAAAATTAGAGGCAGTTAAGGAATTCCCTAGACCAAAATCAGCAAAGAATATAAAGCAATTTTTGGGACTGGCGGGATATTATAGGCGGTTTATACCGAACTTCTCAAAAATAGCTAAGCCTTTGACGAAGTTACTGAAAAAGGAGACAAGGTTCGAATGGGGAGAAGCGCATGAAACGGCTTTTGTCGAACTGCGAACTAAATTGTGTAACAAGCCAATACTCCAGTACCCCGATTTTACGAAACCTTTCGTCATAACAACGGATGCATCCGGATATGCAATAGGAGGGATCCTCAGTTACAGGGTTATAGGACAAGATTTACCCATAGCTTACACGTCACGGTTACTCAACCCAGCCAAACAGAACTACTCGACGACCGAAAAGGAGCTCCTCGCGATAGTCCACGCCGTCAATTATTTTAGGCCTTACGTCTACGGAAATAAATTCACCCCAGTCACAGATCACAGGCCGCTGGTTTGGTTAAACTCCGTTAAGGATCCAACGTCGCGCCTTATGAGGTGGACGTTAAAGCTCGCCGAATACGAATACACAGTAGTTTACAAAGCTGGCAGTGTTGATTCTAACGCCGACGCACTTTCAAGAAATCCCCCGATACGGCAGGTACTAATAACAACTAGAAACGCCGGTAATATTACCGATAGAAATCCAAAAAAAAAATTAGAAGAAGTAGACGGGGATCTGTTCTCTGTAAACTTAAGCTATTCGTTAGCACACTGCGTAGCAGCGGATTTTAAAATAGCAGCTGGTATAGCTATACAATTTAGAGATAGGTTCGGAAGAGTAAAGAGCCTCAGGAAACAAAGAAAACAACCAGGGGAAGTAGCCTGGTTGACGAACAAAGGCAGGTACATTTTTTACTTGGTCACCAAACAGAAAAGTGATCACAAACCGACATACGCAGCCTTAGAGCAGTGCCTAAACTCACTAAAATCACTATGCAAAAAATTAGGAAGCTACAAACTAGCTATGCCTAGGATAGGTTGTGGATTAGATGGTTTAGATTGGAATAAGGTTAAAGACCTCATAACGGTGACATTCATGGCCCCGTTCAAGGTTAAGATATTCTCCTTGCGCGAAAATCAGCCAAGGAGCTTGACAGCTGACGGCGACGGGACACCTGGGGTGCGATTCTGTACTTCTCTGCTAACTCCGCTAACTCCGCTAACTCCGCTAACTCCGCTAACTCCGCTAACTCCGCTAACTCCGCTAACTCCGCTAACTCCGCTAACTCCGCTAACTCCGCTAACTCCGCTAACTCCGCTAACTCCGCTAACTCCGCTAACTCCGCTAACTCCGCTAACTCCGCTAACTCCGCTAACTCCGCTAACTCCGCTAACTCCGCTAACTCCGCTAACTCCGCTAACTCCGCTAACTCCGCTAACTCCGCTAACTCCGCTAACTCCGCTAACTCCGCTAACTCCGCTAACTCCGCTAACTCCGCTAACTCCGCTAACTCCGCTAACTCCGCTAACTCCGCTAACTCCGCTAACTCCGCTAACTCCGCTAACTCCGCTAACTCCGCTAACTCCGCTAACTCCGCTAACTCCGCTAACTCCGCTAACTCCGCTAACTCCGCTAACTCCGCTAACTCCGCTAACTCCGCTAACTCCGCTAACTCCGCTAACTCCGCTAACTCCGCTAACTCCGCTAACTCCGCTAACTCCGCTAACTCCGCTAACTCCGCTAACTCCGCTAACTCCGCTAACTCCGCTAACTCCGCTAACTCCGCTAACTCCGCTAACTCCGCTAACTCCGCTAACTCCGCTAACTCCGCTAACTCCGCTAACTCCGCTAACTCCGCTAACTCCGCTAACTCCGCTAACTCCGCTAACTCCGCTAACTCCGCTAACTCCGCTAACTCCGCTAACTCCGCTAACTCCGCTAACTCCGCTAACTCCGCTAACTCCGCTAACTCCGCTAACTCCGCTAACTCCGCTAACTCCGCTAACTCCGCTAACTCCGCTAACTCCGCTAACTCCGCTAACTCCGCTAACTCCGCTAACTCCGCTAACTCCGCTAACTCCGCTAACTCCGCTAACTCCGCTAACTCCGCTAACTCCGCTAACTCCGCTAACTCCGCTAACTCCGCTAACTCCGCTAACTCCGCTAACTCCGCTAACTCCGCTAACTCCGCTAACTCAGCGGAGACCGTTGGTTGGCTGAGCAGCGTCCAATCGGAGATCGATTCGGGTCGGTCGGTAATTATGTACGACCGGCGTACGGTGGCGCCGTAGGCCTTGCCCGGCCGCTAGTCGTAGCAAACGCGAGGCCCACTTACACTTGACAGACATGCATGTGTACCACATGTACCACACGGATAAACCGAGTAGATGAAAAGAAAGAGAACGAATAAATGAATCAAATATTGGACTGCGACAAAATTGCTCGTATAATATTATGAACTTAACGACAACTTTCGACTCGTAGGCTCTCGATGATAATTTTCTCCCACCGATTGAATATATTTAACGTCTCCTTAAATACGATTTTGTCTATGATGAATTGTTGTCCCGTATATGCCTTTCCCTGTGTTACAAGTCATCAAATATTTCCACACTGAATCACAAAGGTATGTATTATAATATTTATTTCACCTTCTATGAACGTACAGCGTAACAGTATGATACATCATCATATAATATTAATTCATCCACATCGTTTATGAATCATTGATTCCACATAGAATCAAGAAGCCAAAGAATAGCGGCGAGTCTGTGTTAACAATAACTTATATAATATTAGTCCATCTTCATCGTATCGTTTATTTCTCAAATGTTCTTACCTCCCACCCAGGACTATTTCGGTGGAACACTTACAATGATCAATTAATACTCTACAGCGTCATATGCTGAATCAAAAATAATTGTATGCGGAATAAAAATTTTTGTAGAGGTCGCTCAAGAATTTTGAAAATGTTGAAATTCGACGAAATCCATTTTTTTTTATATTCTTCACTTGCTCACTATATCCGATCTTTCGTCGGTGGATTGTTGAGGAACATACTGAAATTTCAAGTGAAAATATTATTATTGAAGGTCGCTCAAGACCATTGAAGGCCTAGAAGATTTTTTTTTTTTTTTGAATCTTGAGCGACATTTAATATTAATATTTTAACTTGAAATTTCAGTATGTTCCTCTGCAATCCACCTACAAAAGATTGGATTGGTTAGCAAGTGAAGAATAAAAAAAAATAGATTTAATTGAATTTCAACATTTTCAAAATTCTTGAGCAACCTCTACAAAATTTTTAATTCAGCTAAAATTTGGAGAAGGCTCTTGAAATGGATAGAACTAACGAATTTTGATGTGGGCTTGAGGAAAAAAAAAGGCAAAAAAAATATCGCCACCCTAATATGTATAATATATGATAGATGTAAGTAACATAAAGAGAATATAAGTTACTTGAAGACAATTGATTCGTTATAATTACTATGCCTTTACTATTATCATTACTATTGCAATGAAAATTTAAATATTTCCTGAAATTAGATTGCCATTTTCCGATAATTAATATTTTCGGATATAATAATTCAAGTTGTTTGAATGATGCAATATTGTTTTAATTGAGATTGATCATGATTCTATCAATTATAAATTCTGCAGAAAAAATACTCAATTTTAGCGATAGCTTTAATTGAATTTAATACAACTTTCAACTTCCAAAAAATGGATAATATTTCAGTTAAAAACATGAATCTCAAAGTAATTGGAAAATGGAAAATGGGGAATTTGTTTGTGGCGATTCCTGTGGCGTAGAAAGCCTTGTCGCTTTGTCCACACGCTCGCGTTTTCAGTCACAACGGCTGACATTCAAGATACAGTGGATTTTTACAGCGGTAATGTTGATCCGGTTGTCGGACGCAGAACAAGGTTTCCTCCGACTGCACAGGGTGCGGGGGGCACGGATCATGGACTGTTTCAACAGGGTTTTGCAGTCGATTGTCTTTGGACTCTTCTTTGGAAGGACACACAGCTACCGGTTCCTAAAAGCACAGTCAACGTTAGTCACTGTGACAACACACTGTGTGCGAAAAATGGCTATAATTCAGCCTATCTTAGGAGGTCTGGCGTGTCAACAACACGCGTACGCACATGCCTGTACTTCAGGGTCAGCGAATAAGCTGTCGTATACTCAAAGCACAGCAAAGCCGATTCTCGATGTAATTTTTACATCAATAATTTCTTGGAGTCAGTTGTCGCCAGCTTGTAAAATGCTTTCGATGATGAACACCGTACGGGCCAAGTTTTGGAAACTAAGTGAACTCTGGTGAAGCTGTGGAATATTATAAATAACATTTGGATGAATAATAATAATAATAATAATGCATTGCATTCGCGAGTAACATTTGAAAGAAATTGGAGCATGTTGTCGAAAGAAGAAAACAGTCAAAATTGGCGACCCGGATTTCACACGGTGCTTCCTTGTGAAAAACCGGATCTAAATGCCATTCACCATCTTTACTGTCATATTATTTTGCGATTCGGTGTTCTGTAAGGAACCACCAGTTCAGGGTTTTGATTTTCATCCAATATTATTTTTGGAAATTTACTTTATTCAAATTTTTTTGTAAATATGGAAATCTAATTTTGGAGCACGAGTCTAAATTATTACCAATGAAGAGATATGCGTGACCGTTTCTTCAAAAAAGTTGAAAAAAAGGGAATAACAGTGAAAAGAGTTATTTACTACCGACCCTGTTGGATAGTCTGCTCGATGGCGCTTTTTACTTCGAAAACAGTGATTTGTATTTCAGTAACGTATCACACTGTCTTGCGCAGATCGTTGGCCTTGTATGCGAGAGATCATCAAGGAATGTTGGGGCCGCAAGATTCCGCGGCTAGGAAAATTGCCAGTCAGACTAAGGTAAGATTTGAAAATGAACCGGTAACTTTGACAGTTGACTTACTCTCGGACAACAAGTGGGTGGCGAATCAGCATATCTGTCCATTCGATTGGATGACGTCAGATCATCGGCCAGCTAGGGCTTAACATCTGCGTTGTAAACATCTGCGTTGAACTTATCTGACGAAACGCATGAACGTTGAACAGACATCCTCGAAGTATCAGTCTACGGTTGTTTATAACTTTATGTCATGATACAAAATGACACCATTATCCTGCAAAGATTCGTGGTCACAGACAAGAACTTGATTGCAAAACTATGGTGAGAAATTGACATGCTGTACGCAGAACGCGCGTACGTATATTTACGCTGTCATTTTTTTTTTTTTTTTTTATAGATTTTTAATTTTCTTCAGACCTCGCACCGATACGTCGTGTTAATGAAAATATTGCGAACCTTTGACCAACAAATCCTGCAAATTTCCTTCTGTTCCGTATATGTGCAATCCTCCCGTGTCACTTGCGCTTAGATTCTTCGGAATGTGCCAGGAGCGGTCGGTCACGCCGCCGGGGATAACGTAATAACCGCTCATAGAAAACGGGGATTCACAGCTCACGCGCGCTTCGTGGCGGCGATGCTACGCCGGGAGGTTAGGTTGGACAGAGATCTCGCTTGTTGCACCTAGGTAGACGCCTCGAGTGTGTTTCGCTTGAGGCCCGGTCTGTGTACCGGTGCACACACACGTATACATACGTGTATTCAAAACTGTGCCAACAATAAACAGCAACAAAAATGAAACTGAAATAGGTAAAACTGTCATATATCGGAAGGGTGTAAAGATGTTTTGAGAGGTGTACCGTAAGTGAAGGAAGACGATATAATGGAAGACTACCGTAGATCAACAGTCGATCGCAACTCATTTGGAACAATTACGGCAATTGGGTTCGATGATGAATAAGTGTCTTTGGCCGTCTATGGCGATTCGGTAAGTACTGTAGGTTTGTTCGTCTTAGCTACACTTTTTACACTCTTAGCAGATTTTACACTTTTCACTAGAAATTTACACCTCCTATTGGGCGAGTGTAAAAAGTGTAAGAAAAGTGTAGGAAGTGTAAGCCAAGACGAACAAACCTATTGTCTTGGAAATATAAGTATTTCATTTAGTCGGGATGAGAACGGATCTGCTGAGGAGACATCAGTGACTACGTTTCCACCGGGGCAGAGTTCAAACGGGGTAAGCCAATAAGGATCGAGATTCCAGAAGAAAATCGGGAATTTCTCTTCAAATCTTATTCCCGATTAGCTAACCCCACTTGACTCTGCCCCGGTGAAAACGTAGTCAGTGTTCAGCATTTGAGATGTTTCTGGATTGAGATGAAAAAAAATTTGGTCGGGGATACTACAAGTGCTGACTTTGTGGAAGGTTTAAGTACCGAATATAAGTCGATTTTAGTGCTACTCAGATTGAAACCGTATCCACGGAAATTTATCATAGGTATTGCACTGTTTTTAATAAGAAGTTTCTTTTTTCTTCTCAAGTCAGTAAGGTAAACTTCCTAAGAATCCTGAATACAATTCGAGGGCGATTCTTGCTGGTGATAGCAACAAAACGGAGCGAAGAAAGACATTCGGAAGTTGGTGGAAAACCGCCACATCCCGCGCGATTTTGATTTGTTTCATGCGTTGCCATATTTAATACAGTGTTGTCGGAAGTCTTTGACTATACATATAGTCAAAGCCGCAATAGTGAAACGCAAGGGATAAGTTTCCGTCCTCAAGTCCGTGTTGCTGAGAGGTTAGTATTGACAACACTGTATTAAATATGGCAACGCATGAAACAAATCAAAATCGCGCGGGATGTGGCGATTTTCCACCAACTTCCGAATGTCTTTCTTCGCTCCATTTTGTTGCCATCGAAAGATAATACTTGCGTTCGAAAATCTGAAAAAGGCTTAAAAAACTATAAAAACCGACTTTTTCAAGTCGAAAATGTCTTGATTTATATTTCAAAGTGCCCTCAATACGTTTTACATTTCAGGCTTTCTTAAATTTCGCTCAATCACTTGTCATATCCATCAAAATAATTTACGATAATATCATTCAATCACCCGCGTGTTCGCCTTCACTAATAATTTTTTTTTAGCTTTAGCTTTCCCACAGAAGTACTACATCAAGGTTGGTTTATACATCGCATATGTATATATACACACACATATAAGTAGAATGTAATACTCGTTATGTATAAAAAATAGTTGGTGAGATTCGCGCGCGTTTGCATTGGTAGAGCTTTGTATTTTAACGCTGAATGTTTGTCACCTCCATTGTTAAGCATATGCGTGATTCTTTGTCATTGAACCTTGTTTATTTATTACGTTTATCACCTTTATACTTCTTTATTCGTTCATTGTCGTTCGTCAACGACGGAAAAATAAGAATAAAAAAATTAAACCAATTAGAATTAAAAATTTGCATACTCATATATTTTTGTAAATTCAATGTTTCTAACACATAGCATTACAAGGCTTTGGAATTTTTCGATGGCTGACGCGTGGATGCTACTTGACGCTCAAGACCGGATGCAGGAGCAGGAAGACGAGGTGGAGGAGTAGGCTGACCAAGGGGTGAACCACCTGAGGCAGGTCCGACGGCGCTTGCGTGACTCGCAGGACGCGTTCGATATACCGGAGCCGCGATTTATCGAACTGTTCCGTATTTCGGGTCGGCTGGCAATGGATCTCATCGTAGAGTTCACCCCCCAACTCGAGAATAGGAGACCCGCCGGGCTTACAGTCCATTTCCAGGTAGGCGGCCCTGAGTACATACATTTGAGGTCTTTACTTCGACTCAAGTACCTTTACTTTTGAATTACAGTAAATAACGGCGAATCGAAGTGAGGAAAATCCATTTTAGACATACCTAATATTGGCTTTGCACTTTTCAGGTACTCTGCGCCTTGAGGTTCTTCGCCGTAGGGTCGTACCAGCGGGCTATCGGACAGGACTTCTTGGTCGCAATGAGCCAGACTTCGGTCAGCCGCTGCATCCACGCCGTGACAACTGCGATCCAGGATCGTTTCTTCAGGGAGGTCGTCAAATTTCCTGGAACACCGGCGGAGCGAGAGGCGGCTCGGGAAAAATTCAGAATCGCTCGCCAATCCTTTCTTGGTGCTATGGGTGTGATAGACTGCACCCACGTCTCCATTGCGACGCCTGCTGTGGACGAGGTGGCCTACTTGAACCACCACGGCTACCGCTCCATCAACGTACAAATAGTCAGTTGATGCTAAATTTTATTCTGTTGCCAAAGATGAAACACATCGTTTAAACTATTTTCATTCATGTGTTCGTCCCACAGGTATGCGATCCGGACATGTTCATACTGAATATAAATGCGAGATTCGGAGGGGCACGACACGACGCAGCTATTTGGGCACAGTCGCCTGCGAGGTTGCTGATGGAGCTGTACCACAGACGTGGTGAACGAGGAACCTGGCTGCTGGGTAAATGATCACGATTACGAAGAATTATATTGATGCGTGCTCGCATTTGTATATGACCTTTAGTGAAAATGACGTACTTCACAGGGGATTCCGGTTATCCGCTCGAGCCCTGGCTCATGACGCCGATCCTTCACGCCGAGGCTGGAACACCCGAGTTCCAGTACACGACCAGGCACTGCAGCGCACGGTCAGCCGTCGAACGGTGCAACAGTAGGCTCAAGGGTATCTGGAGGTGCTTGTCACAGGTTGGTTGAATCATTGAGTTTGAAACAATGAACTTGCAGGCTGGATGTATGTATGTCATGCATTGCATAGTGCTGTGGTTCACGACCAGTGCTGTGAAGATGCCAAAGATAACTTTCACTTGTTCCTGTCGAAAAGGAGAGAATTCTCAACTACCAGCCGGAGGTCGCAAGCCGGATCATCAACGCATGTGCGACTTTGCACAACCTGCGTCTTCAGTACAGAGTCGATGGGGATCTGGGTGACGTTCCTGAAGACGCCGTCGCCGATGTAGCTGACTTTGTGCTTGCGGATCAACTGGAAGGTGGAGAGCGACTCGCCCAAGGCAGGCTCGTCCGTGAGCAGATAGTGCGAGATCACTTCGCAAGATAGACGCGACTCTGCGACGCTTCGCAGAGACGAAGAATACAGCTAAGTCAACTTTCTGAATATTAATTCTCAATTGCTTGTTCTGCCATATGCGTATACCACACACCTTTGTTCCTATTTTCAGGTTCTGATGCTGATTTCATAAAGGATCTATCGCCACAATGAGAGACCAGCCACGGAGGGGCCGACAAAAGATCAGTATTCACAGACGATATTTACTTATCATTATCATGGTATTTTTAATTTTCTTAAATTATCTAATTTGCATAAAGTTGCCTTCTCATACCAACCCCACGTACCTTGGTCACATACGTTTGTACATGCATACATTTGCAGATTGCGAACCGTCCGATTCGCAGTGCGCTCCGAGGGATATCATTGAACGACGCTACGACAGAGGATCAGTGGGAAATGCACACAGCATACATGTCCGTTAAGAATTGCCATTAATTTATTTGATTTCCATTTTTTTGTAATGCGACCAACAATCTTGCCTAAATAGTCCAGCTAATAATTTTTCAATCAATTTTAAATCTCAATTTCAGATCTTGAAACTTTGGAACAGACAATTTCTCAGTCGAGATAAAAGCACATATCGTCCCATTCGGCTGTGTCTTCAAATTCTGCAGCTATATCCTGACACTCTTTGGCTAATGTACGCTTATTCTCTGCCATCCTATTTTTCTCATCTATTAGTGCTAAAATGGTATTTAGAGTTGTTTCACAAACAACTGTATACATTTATAATGATACTAGCCTATTGTATAATCTACTGAACTATATATATACTGTAACTTGTTGTATATGTTTCACGAGCTGAAGGCTCGTGAAATTATACTAGTTCGCGTGAATTCTTTGTCACGGGTTATTTCTTAGAATATCTGGAGCTCCTCTGGGAAAAGTTGAAAAAACCCTTAATTTACCCTAATACAGACTCGGATAGATATTACTCTACCAGAGCTGCCTCCCTACAGACTTGGGATATGCTAGATTCACCAGACTAGGATAGCAATTATCGCTCTATCGTAGCTGTCCTGAATCTAGCTCACCGAAGCTGCCTATTACAGACTTGGGATATGTGTGTTCTCAGACTAGGGTACCAATTATAGCTATACCGTAGCTGTCCAACACACTCACCGAAGCTGCCTTTTAGCTAAACAATGAATTTAAGTTTACAAGAAAATGAAGTGAAGTACTTCTCTGAAAGAATAGAAATTTTTTAGGTTATGTTTTAAAGAGAATGGAAGACAAAGATCAGATTTCCGATATTCGTCAAATCAGTTGATCATATCCTATTTATTTTAACTTTTGTTCTATGTTTTTAGAACTTATTATTTACAAAAAAAATATAAAAACATAAAATAATAATTATGAGAGAATGAGATGAATGAATGAATGATTTTATGAATGTTTTCTTAATCTAACTTTTTTTTTATCTTAAATTTTTTTTGCTCAATCGCCGGACTTGTTTTATTCTTTCGTTTTATTCTTATTTGATTTTCTTTTTGATTTTTATTGAGACGCCGCTTTGGCTGAGTCAATTCTGTATTCTTTATTTGATTTTAATTGATACGCCGCTTTGGCTAAACAATTTTTGATTCCTTATTTGATTTTAATTGATACGCCGCTTTGGCTGAACAATCTTTTATTCTTTGTACGCGATTCTAACAGAATGTGAATTTATGTGAATATCTAGAGGTTTGAGCAAATTATAGTAGATAAATGACAGCGAGTCGCACGGCCGCTTTGGCTCGAATGCGCTGTGAGATTTGATTTTTAAATTGACGTGAGTCGCACGGCCGCTTTGGCTCGAATACGCTGCTCTCGCTTAGCTTCGTCCGTCTTATATATCAGCGCGTCGTCACACCGACGCTTCGACCTCTTGGTATTGTATCACGTGATACAATACCTGCGTGTGCTTTGTCTATGATGTTATGTATAGTCAGCCTATATTGCCTATAGGCTGGACACGTTACAATACCTCATAAGTACTTACCGATGTCACATGTCGGTATATCTACAGGGTCCGGGCCGATTCCATATGTCGCAAATAAGGTGATTGGTTCATCTGCATTGATAATGCTCTGATCCCCAGCCATCAATCTAAGCAACGCAGCCTAGTGATCATCGAACATTTATTATTTCAATTATGTAGACGTCAACCTTATGTTACTCAACGCCAAACTTATTAAATTAAACAAAAATAATTACTCATTGTCATTTGTGATGAAAACTTAATAATTGATTTTCGTTTATATTAATAAAGATTTGAAAATAAATGTACAATCAATATCGACCTTATTTCAAATTCACACGTAAATCATTCACTGTAATGAAAAGTTTAATTAATTATTTGGTAATTGTTTTATATTTTTCAAACGTCTCCATGACATTCCATGCTAACCGTACGAATGACTTTTATTGGTTCCATCTCTGCGAGGAACCACCAAAATTTCAATCGCATGAACATAAATATATTATTCTCGTTCGAATAGGAAAAAAAAAAAATTCACATTGTACTCTTGAAAAATGTTGTTCACCGGAACGTCGACAACTTTTTTTTTTCTTTTTTTCGGAAACAAAAAAAAAAAAAAAAATTTACATCAATTTTGTACGAAATCGACTTTGACGAATCTCCGAACAAAAGAAAAATGCACATTGGGAGTTAATTGATTTTCATTAAATATTTTCCTCACTGTTGACTCGGGCAGGCTATCTCGGGTGTTCGGAATTCCCTCCACCGCAGCCCTGCCCATTACCGCAAGGACCTTCCTATCTAGTACTCCCAACACGATTTCTTTTGCAAAATGTCCGGTATCATTTTTTGATCTCAATAGTGCGGCGGCCTTCGCCTTCGCGCGCTTTTTAATAACCGCCCACAACTACGGATAATGCATCATCATAGATATAATAAGCCAAGTATGAATAGTAATCACTCATAGCATTATTTATAATTCATTGGATGCATCCAATATTTATTTCATACTTCTCACCCTCTGATATTGCACCACCGTTTTTGCATTCCCGCCTTCGATGTTATTAGCCCCTGCAACTAAGCGCTGCCACTGTTTCTTGAGCCCGCCAGCACCTAGTGGACCATCAAACTTACTGTGGGCGAAACGGCGGTGGGCATACATATAATTTATGATAAAATGTTTCTGTGCTTGCGTTGCACGGGAACCACGCTGGTCAGGTTCTTTGGATCTATGTAAATTAAAAATTGAAAAATTAATTATTTACAAAAAAAGTTTATAGGAAATTCGTAGAGCGATGCGGTTGATAGAAAAAGCCGAAAGTAATCATGAATGATTTTTAGAAGTAGTACTTCAGCTGTAAAAAGTTTCAAGGAACAGGAGGGTTGAGGGAAAAAAATTCATTTTATATTTAGTTTTGATATGGAATCACCCATATTATGTATTAATAATTTCAAATTAAAAACATATGTACACTTTTCGAAATTTAATATAAAAAATCGTATGATAAATTAGTTACACAGTTCGGAAATTGAGATTAACGTATCTAGAATGCGATCTATAAATTGTCTACGTAGACCACAAATTAATCTTGGTATTGGTATTTTTGATACCAAATTTGATGCGCATAGATTTCAAATATCTTTTCCGAGAAGTGTGGAATAATATTACAATTGATGCGTACCCCATTTCGTATGACCCACCAAATACGGCAACAAATACACTCAAGGTGTACCTATTTCAGGATTTTTTTTTTTAGAATTTCAATTAATATTATTCGAAAAAATAATAAATACAATATGAGTGATTGAACTTTGCTGTATCGTTTCCTTTCGCTCGGATGACGGCTATCCATGGCTTGCTCTGATCTATAGGTTTTATCAATGCAAATTTCAATTGTCATTTGGTTTCATCGATAAAACTGCCGAGCGTGTAAAACAAAGCATAAAGAAAAAAAAAAGTCATAAAATAAAACAATAATAAAAGCATATCACACACTGATTTAATAGCGTCGCAAAAATAGGTGAGTTATTATACAGCGTACCGAAGCCTAGTAATTATTTCGTCAATCGTGCATTATTATAATATCGTATTCAATTGTGTCTCTCCGTCGTTCGTTATCATTTTCGTATTGATTGCGTGTTTCTGTTGATTTAATATCTTCAATTTTCAGATTATTAGCTGTGATAATATTTTATTCGTGCTGCTTTTTGCAAAAAATGGGGTAAGCATCGAATTTATAAATATCATAAATATCATATTCATGCCCAGTTTCACCAACGATAAAACGATTTTTATTCATAGAATGAACGATTTGTTTGTCGAGAAAAGTGCAACACAATGGAAAATTGCCGCACGTATTTCAATAAATATTGTTGTTGAATAATTCTTAGTCAACGAATGAAAAGTTATTCGTCGTTGGTGAAATCGGTCATTATTCCTATACACGCGTACAATTGTTGAATTCTTCATTTGTAAATAATATCTATAGATCTAAAGAAAAAGTAAAACGTGGGCCGCGGTCTTCTTCGGACCAAAAAACGGCGTTGATTAATTACATGGATGCCAACCGTAGTTTTGCGCATGGCAAATTTGAGGGCGAGCTAGGGCAAGGGAGGAGCATCGATGTCGAATGGCATGGCTTGGCGCGTAGTTTGAATAGAATGCAGGGATGTACAAAGACTGTGGATCAGTGGCAGAGAGTGAGATTTTTTTTCATTTCAAATTTTATTTCTTTCTATTTACGTTGAGTAACACTTTGATGAGCTTCAATTGTATTATACCAAATTAATAAAATAAACAAAAGCTAAGATATAATAATCTGATGAGAAAGAAAAAAAAAAAAAATTAATAACTTATAAAAACAATAAATAGAATATCCTAATGAACTATCAATCTAATAAAGTATGTACAATCTCTTTTTTCATCTACCTCCATTTCTGCTGTAAAATATCCTCGAGTATCGACATCTACTCGAACTAGAAAAAGGTCTTGTGGAATCGACAAAAAGTTTTGTTATTATACCGTGAATATAATTTTTTGGTTGTTGACAAAACATGTAAATTTAACAATAATTTGGTAGCATAAGCAAATCCTCTTGTTGGTACAACAATTTTTTTTTCTAGACCGAACAAAAAATTAGTTTGACAATAGAATGAACAAAAATTTTTTTTTGATCCAACAAGACCTTTTACTGAATGTTGTTCGCAGTCTTGGGCAGACATCAAGCAGAGGACCAAGTCCAAGCACGCCGCACTGAAAGACGCAAAGAGGCGTACAGGAAATGTGCCGATAAAAAAAGGAATGGAGCTAGACGAGGAGGATGAGAAGGTGCTCGCGGTGATGGGGCCGGTCACGGTGCATGGGATTCCCGGAAGTTGGGACAGTCTACCGCGATCTGAGGTTTATATTATATCAGAACTTCATTCAATGTATGTGCCATTGAAACATATTAATATACGCGTAGTGGTACAGATCCTGGATTTTTGAGCGGCGGAATTCATTCAAATTTGAATGAAATCTTCAAATCTTACTGTGATAACTTGATGCAGAACGTGACGTAGTTAAACTTCCAAAGAAATGAAGCTTTGAATGCTAATAATCGCGCCCTCATTTATTCATTCCTATATTTGTAGCTCATACCCTCTTTGGAATTGACCTCTACCTACCCTCCCACCCCAAATGAATAAAATTCGCATTCTGTTGGTAACGCATGTAATTAATCGAATAGCAATCAATAATATAGAATATGTTATCCGTACAGGTTTAGAGTTACAAACATGTACAACAAAAATATTCACGATCGTTCAAAGCGCAATTATGAAAGTTATCGATTTAAAACAGTGGCACGTCACCTTGTACTGAATTACATAATAACAGTAATAATAAGCGAGGTATATGTGAATATACTTCAAAATAAATTCCCAAACCAGGCAGCGATAATACATCTCATGAATGGGAACCGCAGCGGTGCAGTGGATGACGTGGAATTAGGGGGATGCGGTATCAGTATCCCAGAATATGCATCGAGCGAGTCGGATGGTGCCGCTGGTGTTCAAGGTAAACACTAGGGTCATAAAGTAATACGTGAATATAAATTGCATGCTGAATTGAATACCCCAGTGAACCAAAACAAATTCCAATGAATTGAGTATGTAAATAAAAGTGATTTAAGAGAATTCGACAGAATTGAAAAGAATGGCACAAAGTTGTCAACTCAGACTTTTACATTCTTAATTCGATTTGGTTGGCTGGAATGTTGTAACACAGCTGTTAAAGTCGTTCGAAATTATTACAGTCATTTTTCACTGTGGCTTGTTTATGATTGTATAGTGTCTTTATCAGGTTCATTCTAACAAACGAATACGTTAAAAGCTTGTACAAAAATTGAAAGTGTTATTCTGTTATTCAGATCATTCCAGTAACTGATACAGAAGATGAGGAGAGGGAAGACCCTCGGAAGACTCCCATTCCAAAAGCGTCAACCTCGGCTCCCGGACAACGAGCCTTTACCACAAAAAGGACGAATTCAGGTACGGAAGCTATCCTGCACCGACTGCGATATGAGGAAAAGACCAATCATTTCGCAAAAATGCAGGAGAAGCAAGTGGAGGCGATATCGGTAAATATGATTAACTTTTGATAACATGGTCAATCGATGTATTTGACATTGTACAAACCTTCGTTTCAGCGCGATTCAAAGATGACCATTGATTGTTCCTATGAAATTCTATTCATTCTATGAATCCTTACCATGATCAATTTCGATATGACATGAAAAATACTCATGCTAAACAGAATGTATTCCGATTTCATTCAAACAATCATTTTCCTGTTGAAAAAATATTAATTACTGACAAAAACTCTCATTGGATTTTAATCATGTAAAGAATACCAACCGAAATCTCATCGGACCCATTATTATCATGTTGTTCTTCTCAGATGATGGCGAAGGCTCAATTGCTCCAGGCCCAGAATGAAGCAAAAAGAATAAAGCTGCAGCAGGACTCGACCGACGAATTGCGAAAATTTCGAGTGGAGTTCGCGAGAATGACCGCACATGTTGGCCGACTCGTCGACTGCCTGACAGCTGAAAAAGAAAATTCGAAATTAAATTACGAATGAATATCCACCTCCACCTGCTCCCGACTTTCTCTCTCTCTCTCTTGGCTTTCGCGACTTATCGCCCTTACGAGCATGTAGTCATATCTCCCGACTTTCGAACACCGATACGATGTAAGTGAGTCGTTAATTACCGTATTGTTCCAAATATAAGTCGAGATTTTTTGTTGCTACTATCACCAGCAAGAATCGCCCTCGAATTGTATTCAGGATTCTTAGGAAGTTTACCTTACTGACTTGAGAAGAAAAAAGAAACTTCTTATTAAAAACAGTGCAATACCTATGATAAATTTCCGTGGATACGGTTTCAATCTGAGTAGCACTAAAATCGACTTATATTCGGTACTTAAACCTTCCACAAAGTCAGCACTTGTAGTATCCCCGACCAAATTTTTTTTCATCTCAATCCAGAAACATCTCAAATGCTGAACACTGACTACGTTTTCACCGGGGCAGAGTCAAGTGGGGTTAGCTAATCGGGAATAAGATTTGAAGAGAAATTCCCGATTTTCTTCTGGAATCTCGATCCTTATTGGCTTACCCCGTTTGAACTCTGCCCCGGTGGAAACGTAGTCACTGATGTCTCCTCAGCAGATCCGTTCTCATCCCGACTAAATGAAATACTTATATTTCCAAGACAATAGGTTTGTTCGTCTTGGCTTACACTTCCTACACTTTTCTTACACTTTTTACACTCGCCCAATAGGAGGTGTAAATTTCTAGTGAAAAGTGTAAAATCTGCTAAGAGTGTAAAAAGTGTAGCTAAGACGAACAAACCTACAGTACTTACCGAATCGCCATAGACGGCCAAAGACACTTATTCATCATCGAACCCAATTGCCGTAATTGTTCCAAATGAGTTGCGATCGACTGTTGATCTACGGTAGTCTTCCATTATATCGTCTTCCTTCACTTACGGTACACCTCTCAAAACATCTTTACACCCTTCCGATATATGACAGTTTTACCTATTTCAGTTTCATTTTTGTTGCTGTTTATTGTTGGCACAGTTTTGAATACACGTATGTATACGTGTGTGTGCACCGGTACACAGACCGGGCCTCAAGCGAAACACACTCGAGGCGTCTACCTAGGTGCAACAAGCGAGATCTCTGTCCAACCTAACCTCCCGGCGTAGCATCGCCGCCACGAAGCGCGCGTGAGCTGTGAATCCCCGTTTTCTATGAGCGGTTATTACGTTATCCCCGGCGGCGTGACCGACCGCTCCTGGCACATTCCGAAGAATCTAAGCGCAAGTGACACGGGAGGATTGCACATATACGGAACAGAAGGAAATTTGCAGGATTTGTTGGTCAAAGGTTCGCAATATTTTCATTAACACGACGTATCGGTGCGAGGTCTGAAGAAAATTAAAAATCTATAAAAAAAAAAAAAAAAAATGACAGCGTAAATATACGTACGCGCGTTCTGCGTACAGCATGTCAATTTCTCACCATAGTTTTGCAATCAAGTTCTTGTCTGTGACCACGAATCTTTGCAGGATAATGGTGTCATTTTGTATCATGACATAAAGTTATAAACAACCGTAGACTGATACTTCGAGGATGTCTGTTCAACGTTCATGCGTTTCGTCAGATAAGTTCAACGCAGATGTTTACAACGCAGATGTTAAGCCCTAGCTGGCCAATGATCTGACGTCATCCAATCGAATGGACAGATATGCTGATTCGCCACCCACTTGTTGTCCGAGAGTAAGTCAACTGTCAAAGTTACCGGTTCATTTTCAAATCTTACCTTAGTCTGACTGGCAATTTTCCTAGCCGCGGAATCTTGCGGCCCCAACATTCCTTGATGATCTCTCGCATACAAGGCCAACGATCTGCGCAAGACAGTGTGATACGTTACTGAAATACAAATCACTGTTTTCGAAGTAAAAAGCGCCATCGAGCAGACTATCCAACAGGGTCGGTAGTAAGTAACTCTTTTCACTGTTATTCCCTTTTTTTCAACTTTTTTGAAGAAACGGTCACGCATATCTCTTCATTGGTAATAATTTAGACTCGTGCTCCAAAATTAGATTTCCATATTTACAAAAAAATTTGAATAAAGTAAATTTCCAAAAATAATATTGGATGAAAATCAAAACCCTGAACTGGTGGTTCCTTACAGAACACCGAATCGCAAAATAATATGACAGTAAAGATGGTGAATGGCATTTAGATCCGGTTTTTCACAAGGAAGCACCGTGTGAAATCCGGGTCGCCAATTTTGACTGTTTTCTTCTTTCGACAACATGCTCCAATTTCTTTCAAATGTTACTCGCGAATGCAATGCATTATTATTATTATTATTATTCATCCAAATGTTATTTATAATATTCCACAGCTTCACCAGAGTTCACTTAGTTTCCAAAACTTGGCCCGTACGGTGTTCATCATCGAAAGCATTTTACAAGCTGGCGACAACTGACTCCAAGAAATTATTGATGTAAAAATTACATCGAGAATCGGCTTTGCTGTGCTTTGAGTATACGACAGCTTATTCGCTGACCCTGAAGTACAGGCATGTGCGTACGCGTGTTGTTGACACGCCAGACCTAAGATAGGCTGAATTATAGCCATTTTTCGCACACAGTGTGTTGTCACAGTGACTAACGTTGACTGTGCTTTTAGGAACCGGTAGCTGTGTGTCCTTCCAAAGAAGAGTCCAAAGACAATCGACTGCAAAACCCTGTTGAAACAGTCCATGATCCGTGCCCCCCGCACCCTGTGCAGTCGGAGGAAACCTTGTTCTGCGTCCGACAACCGGATCAACATTACCGCTGTAAAAATCCACTGTATCTTGAATGTCAGCCGTTGTGACTGAAAACGCGAGCGTGTGGACAAAGCGACAAGGCTTTCTACGCCACAGGAATCGCCACAAACAAATTCCCCATTTTCCATTTTCCAATTACTTTGAGATTCATGTTTTTAACTGAAATATTATCCATTTTTTGGAAGTTGAAAGTTGTATTAAATTCAATTAAAGCTATCGCTAAAATTGAGTATTTTTTCTGCAGAATTTATAATTGATAGAATCATGATCAATCTCAATTAAAACAATATTGCATCATTCAAACAACTTGAATTATTATATCCGAAAATATTAATTATCGGAAAATGGCAATCTAATTTCAGGAAATATTTAAATTTTCATTGCAATAGTAATGATAATAGTAAAGGCATAGTAATTATAACGAATCAATTGTCTTCAAGTAACTTATATTCTCTTTATGTTACTTACATCTATCATATATTATACATATTAGGGTGGCGATATTTTTTTTGCCTTTTTTTTTCCTCAAGCCCACATCAAAATTCGTTAGTTCTATCCATTTCAAGAGCCTTCTCCAAATTTTAGCTGAATTAAAAATTTTGTAGAGGTTGCTCAAGAATTTTGAAAATGTTGAAATTCAATTAAATCTATTTTTTTTTATTCTTCACTTGCTAACCAATCCAATCTTTTGTAGGTGGATTGCAGAGGAACATACTGAAATTTCAAGTTAAAATATTAATATTAAATGTCGCTCAAGATTCAAAAAAAAAAAAAAATCTTCTAGGCCTTCAATGGTCTTGAGCGACCTTCAATAATAATATTTTCACTTGAAATTTCAGTATGTTCCTCAACAATCCACCGACGAAAGATCGGATATAGTGAGCAAGTGAAGAATATAAAAAAAAATGGATTTCGTCGAATTTCAACATTTTCAAAATTCTTGAGCGACCTCTACAAAAATTTTTATTCCGCATACAATTATTTTTGATTCAGCATATGACGCTGTAGAGTATTAATTGATCATTGTAAGTGTTCCACCGAAATAGTCCTGGGTGGGAGGTAAGAACATTTGAGAAATAAACGATACGATGAAGATGGACTAATATTATATAAGTTATTGTTAACACAGACTCGCCGCTATTCTTTGGCTTCTTGATTCTATGTGGAATCAATGATTCATAAACGATGTGGATGAATTAATATTATATGATGATGTATCATACTGTTACGCTGTACGTTCATAGAAGGTGAAATAAATATTATAATACATACCTTTGTGATTCAGTGTGGAAATATTTGATGACTTGTAACACAGGGAAAGGCATATACGGGACAACAATTCATCATAGACAAAATCGTATTTAAGGAGACGTTAAATATATTCAATCGGTGGGAGAAAATTATCATCGAGAGCCTACGAGTCGAAAGTTGTCGTTAAGTTCATAATATTATACGAGCAATTTTGTCGCAGTCCAATATTTGATTCATTTATTCGTTCTCTTTCTTTTCATCTACTCGGTTTATCCGTGTGGTACATGTGGTACACATGCATGTCTGTCAAGTGTAAGTGGGCCTCGCGTTTGCTACGACTAGCGGCCGGGCAAGGCCTACGGCGCCACCGTACGCCGGTCGTACATAATTACCGACCGACCCGAATCGATCTCCGATTGGACGCTGCTCAGCCAACCAACGGTCTCCGCTGAGTTAGCGGAGTTAGCGGAGAAGTACAGAATCGCACCCCTGACGATACACACGACGACGGGTCACTCACCAGTGACCCAGATACGGACGACGATTACGTCATGTCACGCGATAAGTAGAGGCCTCGTAGTAACGAGGTTCGCCCGACAAACGCACGCGGTGAAAACAACACTCAGGAGAGTAAAGGAGAGCCAGCTGTGAACGATACAGAGATTGGCGACCACAGGTTACAGGACGTAGAAACACATAATAATAATAATAATGCTAATGATATTCCGAACACCTCGCGAGCGCAAAACGACACGAAAACGAATGACGTAACGGACTCAACGACTGAAAACTACAATACAGACTCAGCCGACGAAGACAAGACCAGTGTGGATAATAACGAAAATGAAATCAATTTCGAACAACCGGGACATATTACAGAAACAAGAGACAGGCTTTCCATGCAAAAGGGCAACTGTGCGTTTTTCATTACCTGTAGGGGGGATCCCTGTGACGAAGGTGCGATAGACCTACGAGACGCGACGAAATTGCCAGACATTACCGACGCGACTCTAGCGAGAGCAAAGGTTACGAAAATAGGAACCAAATACTACATAGGCTTACCTATCAAGAAAACAATTAACACTGCCCTGGACAGAGAAATATTTGCTGATACTGAGACAGCGTATTTTTTTGGAAATTCGACAAGTATTAAACACAAAACACGCACCCCTGCCGCGGCCGTGGTCCGTCGGCTGACAGGTCTCTAGGCTAATTATTTAATTCTTATAAGTTCGTTGGGCGCCAATTGGTTTAAGGAACCAATACCTATACTTCCCCATGGCAGTTTAATAAATAAATAAATAAATAAATAAATAAAGGTTCGACTAGCTCGATTATTGAAAATAGGAAAGACAATACAAGGGGGGTACATGGAGGACCATAGATGATTGCAAGACAATAGAAAAGCGTATAGATGAAGATATATAAATTCATTCACTTACTATAATGATGATATGTCGGGCAGAATTATCCCTCACAATCGACAAATTATTATGGAAAATGAATTACCAATCGACAACATACGGTCGAGGGCGACAAAATATGACACTAATAATAACACGAATCTGACAAATTACGACCAAATACGGCCAGGACTCCTCGAGGACTATTCTCTCTCGACAAAAGTGTGTCTAAAATGCGCAACTAGTCTGCGCCGATCTAGTGTCTTCGCTTCTACTACCGATTTGCCACAGTGTATGCAGGCAGAGTGCTTATTTCAAATATAGTGTAAGTCTTTCCTCGTCGAGTTCGGCATTTGATCCAATTTGTAGCTTGGCAGTAAAAATTACGATCAGGGTTTATTAATTTTCTAACTACAGGGTTAGTGTCGATTATTACGATTCAAGGATTGTTGAGTTCTCGAGGAGTCAGTTTCGAGTTTTGACGTCGAGGAAGAACTATTTTCCTGTCACATTTCCCCCCTCTCGGACCTTGACGTCATAAGCGAGACATAATTATATTTATCATTTCATCAAAATTTATAGTCTCCTCCCAACGCTGTTCCAACACGAAATATCTGAAATTTGGTGGAACATCTTTCCATGGTCTTGCAATTCAGTGGGAAAGGGATTTAGGATGAGACGATATGCTATGATTATGGTATAGTTAGTGAATTTACTCGAGCAGCTTATGATATATCGGCTTACAATGAGCTAGTTTTATTGAATAACTAAATAATCGACGAAAGTTCGTCCTTGATGATGAACGTACACAGAAAGTTACAAAATAATTGTCAAATGTTGGATCGGGTCATAGTCATAGAAATAGTGATATCAAGTAAGAATAATGGTAACGGTTATAAGAGTACCAACATAAGGGAGAAACGACAGTACAAGTTTATTATTTCTTATATTTAGTTGGGATAAGAACACGGAGTTCCTCTCCTACCGTCAACTCCGGCCTTTCGATCATAATGTCGTCGAGAGTCTTTTTGCTAGTCGCCGAGGTCATTTTCTCAACGGCTAGTTGCCTTTTTTCTTCGGACATCTGGATGGCTGTCTGATTGGCCGCGTTGGCCATGGTCGGAGCGTTGGCCAAAGCGTTTTCTCTTGCCAGAAGACGCGGATGCGGTTCGGGGTGTCCCCGGGAGAATCGAATTTGGCCTTTACTTTTCGTTTCAGGGTTTCTTCCCCTTCGTTGACTAAATATTGATGATCTTTGGGGATCATCCAAGTTGGCCAGGTGGCATAATTTAGACGCAGCCAGTCGACGAGATCTCCGTAACGAATATTGCAGTCTGGGCATTCTGGACAATATAGAGTGATATCTCCTCCACATCCTGGGCCCCTTCCCAAAGCGTGTTCATGTTCGATCCCGTGGGGAAAAATACAATCGGTTGTGTCATACCCATCGGCTCCACAACTTCGGCAAAAACCTGGTCTATAAGGCAACTGACAGTCCTTGAAATGGTGTTCTCGGAAACGACAATTTACACATCCAGCAACGTATGGTTTCCTGGCGATCGTCACAAATGTCTGAGTGCCTCTGTCAACCTTGGTAGACTCGACTCGCGCGACGAGGCTCTGCGCTCGTTTGACGATTAAGTTCTTTAATAACTTTTGACTGATGATTCGACAATCAGCCAGGTAGAGGGGTTGTTCCTCGCCTTTGGGGTTTGCCAGTTCTGAAACGTTTAGTTCTTTCAACACTTCGTCAAAGGATGGCAGCTTTTCCAGCGGCAGCGGCTGTACCATTACTGATGGAGCAATCACGGCTTTCGGATCGTCGGTAGTTTTTAAAGCTCGTCCCAGACCTGTTGAAATATTCACCGGGTGATCTTTTGCTGGAATACGATTTCGTTTCATGTTTTCGGCATGTATTTCAGCCGCTGAAACTCTGGTGGGTTTAGTCAGCTTCAATTTTGGTGGTGGGCGGCTTCGTATTTCATTGATGATTGCCAATGCCCCAGGGCTCATGCTGACGATGGTTTCTTGGGAATCGTCTGAATCCTCTGGTTCAGCCGAGGTTCCAGCTTTTGGTTCAGTGGCCTTACGTCGGGTTTGGATCTTGGCTCGGAGCGTATTGAAACGATCTTCGATCTCTAGCTTCTTCTTCAACAACTCTTCCAGCTCTAATTCGTCCTTCGTGGATGTAGATGCCGGACTTGGCTTGCTGGTATCGTCCATTTTGTCGAAATCGTTGACTAAGTTCAGTCAGTATTCAAACTCGGCTGTCAAGTTCTAGTTGAATGTTGGCTTGGCTGTTAGGAACAAATTTCAACAGTTACGCAAACTCCGTCGTGGTATTTTCAGATCGGTTACATAATATTTTCCTATGACTTTATCATTCTAGTTCGACGACCATTGGTCCAATTATCTGTTTGACTATGGCGGGGCCAAGGTATCTATGTGCTAGCTTGGCAGAATAACCTTCGGCTTTGTTACTTAGTTTTTTGTTGGGGTAGTAAACTTCGGTTCCGACTTTTAAATTAAATTGTTGTGATTTATCTGAATTAGCTCTGGCGAGTCGTTTGTCAGTTTGTGATTTTATACGATTTTCGACTTCGTGTCGTAATTCGTCAAACTTAGCTATTCTCTTTGTCCAATCGACCACCAATTCGTCTGTTATCATCTGACTGTTATCAACGCAGCGTTCTCGCGGTCTGATATCGGCTTCTCTCGCATAATTCAAATAGAACGGGGTGACTCTACTGCCAGAATGTGGTACGGTATTATACGCAAGTTGAAGCTTTGTCAAATTTGTATCCCACTCATTTTGATTTTTAGTTATGAAAGCCGCAATCATAGGTTTTATAGTTCTATTGACGCGCTCTACCGGGTTCGCTTGCGGGTGTGCTAACGGAGTAGTGATATGTCGTATTTTATTGGCTGTCAAAAATGCCCGCACATCCTTGTTTATGTACTCCGTGCCATTGTCTGAGATGATAGATTCCGGAATAAACCCCCATTTGTCGAATAGGATATCTAAAATTTTAACTACGATTTTCCCGGTTTGGTTTCGCACGGGAAATAGTTCGATAAATTTGGCGGACAGATCCTGCACGACAATTATGTACACGTTACCTTTCTTTGAACGAGGAAATGGACCTACTGTATCAATTGACAGCTGTGCCCACGGTTTAAGTAAAGGTCTCGTCATTAAAGGTCCAGTTACTGGTTTTTGATTGAATTTGACTTTCATACACGTGTCGCATTCTTCTACAAACGCTTTTATATCTTGTGACATTCCCGGCCAATAATAATTTTGCCTAATGCGGTCGTACGTATTGTCCCTACCTAAGTGTCCCGCCTGAGGGGTTTCATGGTTTTCTTTTAGGACTTGTAATATTCCGCTCGGCTTATCTACCTTTTTCCACGGGTTTTCGTCATCTATCAGCATTTTAGAGTTATCTGGTCTGTGGTAATATAATTCGTCGTTTCGTATTTTCCAATCAGGAAATCTGTTCGGTTGTTTGAGTACAAGTTCGCGTTTGGCTTCATACCAGTTCTCGTCGCGTATGGTCGTTAAGTGAATTCGACCTTGGATTGTTTCTTCGACAACCTTTTCCCATCCGCGAGGATCGACATCGATATCGTGCATACGGGAAAGTGCGTCTGGTGCTTCGTTTGTGGTACCTCGTCTATATTCGACTGTCATTGAGTGCTGTAGCAAATAGATTGCCCATCTAGCTAGGCGACCTACGGGGTTTTTAAGTCCGTACAGCCATTGCAACGCTTGGTGATCGGTAACGACCTTAAATGGCATTCCTTCCAGGTAACAGCGCAACTTTTCGACTGCCCAAACTACTGCCAAGCACTCTTTTTCGGTAGTCGTGTAATGAATCTCGGCACCTCTCAGTGGTCGACTTAAAACTTCTATTAAATTTTCAGTTTCGGTTTCGGGATCTTGCTGAATTAAAATCGCGCCTAAACCGAAATCGCTACCATCAGTATACAAGACAAACGAATGTCCGGGTATTGGCACATATAACCTTGGTGCGTTGGCTAAGGCCGCTTTTATTTCCTCAAATGAATTTTGTTCGACTTCTGTCCATTTCCATGGAACTTTAGGGCTAGTTAATTTATTTAACGGTCCTTGTACTCTCGCAATATTTTTCAGGTGTCGGTGATACCAATTCGCGAGGCCGTTAAATTGTCGCAGTTGTGTTCGATCTTTGGGTACCGGAAAGTCAAGTATCGGTTGAATTTTTTCGGGGTTCGGTCTCATGCCAAATTCGTCAATGATATAACCAAGGAATTTAACTTCTCTACAGGCAAAACTGCTCTTTTCCCGGTTGATCTTTAGCTTAGCTTTCCGTAAAACTTCAAACAATAAAGACAAAAGAGCGAAATGCTCGTCGAGGTCTTGACTAACTATAATCCAATCATCTAAATACGCGAATATTTGATTAACCCATTTATTTGGGAGATTTCTTTCCAAAATCAGCTCTTTAACTCGTCTTTTCAGTTTATCCATCAAACTTTGAAAGGTGGAAGGAGCTCCGGTCAAGCCATAAGGCATTCGGACCCATTCTAACAACCCCTTGCCCTCTACGACGAACGCAGTGTATTTTTGACTATCTACATCCATAGGAATTTGATGAAAAGCTTCGCTCATATCTATGGTTGAAATTATTTTAGCTTGATGTAATTGAGACAGTATTGACTTCATGTGTTGGAGAGGGTAAGCCGGTTTAATTGTTTGTCGATTTACCGGTCTGTAATCTACGCAGAATCTCAGCCCTCCGTTTGGTTTTGGGGCCACGACCGGTGAACACGCCCATTCGCTGTTACTCCACTTTATGTATCCCTTTTCTAATAAACGGTCAACTTCTTTATTCATAAACTCGCGTACAACTTCACTACGCCGATAAGGTTTTTGTCGATGTGGGGTATAATCGTTTAATTCGATAACATGTTTCGTCAGGTCCGTCACCCCTGTTGATTCTTTATCTAGTTTTGCAAATTCTACATCAAGGAAACGTTTCAGTTTATCAGTTTGTGTAACAGTCAAAGTTCGTAATTCAGTCTGGTTGAGGCATCGTTGCGACATGGAATAGGCTTCATTACTCCCCTCCAATGTCCACGACCTTGTAGACATATTTATTTCGACTTTGAAGGATGCCCAAAAGTCCATTCCTAGTATCAGTTCACTTGACAAATTCGGTAGAATGCTAAACCATTGTGGTCCATATACATCACCTACATTGATTATAAAGCAAGTACCCCCTTCAGTTTTAACTACAGATTTATCTCCTAATCGCACGCCGTTCCTGGAAGTTGAGTCTAACGAAAGTTCTTTGATTTGAAATGACTTTACTTGCTCATATGTGTTTTGACTCAGATAAGATCTTTCACTCCCACTATCCGAAATGCTGTGGATTTTCTCACCGAACATAGAAATTTCAACTGGTATTCGCATGACTGTTGTTGGTTCTGTCGAGCTGGAGTTCGCGCGAAAAATTCGTCGCTGTGCTAAACAGTCAACAATGCTGGTCGAAGATTTGGACGGTCGCCAGGCTTTTAAATTTTTCGCCTTCTCCCTACTGATCAGGTTGTGGTCGGGACCAGTTTGAAAGTTCTCGTTCGCCGTCAAGGTGATTAATTGTATGGATTCTTCACCGCGCACGCAGGTCGGATTTAAGTCTAATAATTCAGTATCATCGACTTCCGCGTCACTAAATAGTTCGGTCATTAACCCGATTTCCATTGATGTATTGTTTGCGTAAGTTTCCTCATCCTGTATCGGGTTTAACCCGATAGTTGCAACAAGTACGTCAGTTCTATCTAATGCTTTTGTTTGTTCGATGTTTGTTTCGATTTTCTTTACCTCGTTCGTGCCCTCAGCAGCAGTAACCTGAGGTTTGATTACGGCTGGGCCTGACCGTTTCCCGAACGCGTTGGACAGTCTTCATTCACGTGGCCTAAGGTACGGCAGATATAACATACGATCTGACGCTTGGCCGTACAGATGCGTGCGGCGTGTCCCATTGTACCACAGTTATAACAAAGTGTTTTACTGAGGTCTGATACAAATCGGGTCGGCATTGTGTTCGGTCGAACGTCGGCGCTAGGTGTCGCGGTTTGGTTGTTTTTACCGAATTGGGAGAGGTTATTCTCAAGTCTTTGTTTTACTAGTGATTTAGAGTTATACATCGAGTCATTGGTTCGCGCGGGCTTCTTTTGCATAGCGCACATATCAGTAGCTTGTTCGTCGCTTTCGGACCCTGAGACTAATGGAGTATTTGTGTCTTCGTCGTCAGACTCATCTTGTAGACATTTCAATTCTGTCTTAGGCGATTTACCGCGTGGTTCTTTTTTCGCGTCTAATGATCGACGGTAGACGTAACTTCGCTCGTTTATGTAATGTAAAAATTCGTCATAGCTATTAATTTGTAGATTCAGAATTTCGAATGTTAACCGCGGATTGAATTTGACGGGATCTGTTTTAGCTGTTTCCGGAAAGATGGAGGATGTCGCATTCTTTCAAAGATAAGTCGTGCGCGGCACACTAATTCGGCTAAAGTTTCGCCTTTCTCGAAATTTAAATCGCGTACTTCCAGGAAAAGATCGCCATCTTCCTTCCTTACTCCCCACTGGAAGCGAAAAGCTCGTGTAAAATCTTTCCACGTGTGCCAATGTTGTTTATTTAGCAAGTACCAGGCTCTATACGGGCCTTCGAAAATATTTGACAAGCAGGGTACAAACAGGTTTTTGCTTATTCCGCTCACGCTCAGCTGATCCTTCAAAATTAGCAGGAACTGGTCAGGATCTTTTTCAGTTTTAGGGAAAGTAATTTTCCAATTGTTAACGATTCGTCCGATCTTCATTGTCGAGTCACGCTCGCGATCAAACACGGATTGATTAGTTGTTCTCTCCCCGTAACGGCTTGTCGAAGGGATGTCCGTTCGACCCCGTGAACTACGGTGTTCATTGTGACGTCGCGTTTCATATTCACTGTCGCTTGATTCACTGCTATGCCAGAATAAAGTCCCCCTTTTAGGCGATACGGGCCGTTCTTCGCGCCTCTGTCGATAGTTAGGAATTGTATTGGTAGTACGCGACATTCCCCGTTTCACCTGCGCTATCTTTTCGTACTCTTCATCAGACAAATAATTTTCTTCTTCTACGTATTCACCGTTCGGTGTTATACGTGTTATGGTTAATTTTACCAGACTGGTAGTCAAACTAGTGGTTCGCGGACTAAAACGTGCTGGATATGAAATTGTTTGTCTATTTCCAGTCGATCGTTCGTTTAATATTTCCATATTAGGATTGAATTGCTCGTTAAAGTGAACTCTACGAAGTTCTTCAGTTGTTGATGGAAATTCCCGTTCACTGATATAACTTTGTTGTTGCCTGGTTCCACGCGACCTAGGCGACCCTACGTTAACGCTCTCCCGTGTGTTTCCACGACGGTATTGTACAAAAGCTCCCGAGGGATTCAGCGGTTTTTCTCGCGATGGCTCTTGCACGTTAATGTTTCGCGTGATCTCAATTATCTCACGGTTATTTGACAAATCACTTATGCTCGCGGTTTTCCTGACATTACCTCGCTGTTGGGTTCCGGACGTCCCAGACAGTTCGATCCGTGGTAAATCGTTCGACGAACCAGCATTTACTGTATTTATTTCGATTTCATTTTCATCCTTATCGGAATCAGGCGCGTCATCAAAACCACTATTTCGCGTCGTTGCGTCTCCCGCCCCGTTTTCTCCCTCATTTAATGGGTTTGAACGTGGTAAGTTCAAATTATTCATTCTATTTAACAATTCATCGATCTTATTATCTAGGGCTTCGACACGTATTAGTCGGTTGTTCATATCTCTTAATGTTTCCGTTAGCAGCGGTGATCTCAGTCTATCGCCCGTTACTGGTGTATTACCGCGTGATCCCCCGCCCCTACCCGCCGGCAAGACTCCCCATCCATACGCGGAAAACCCGCCGTCAGGTTGTATATTAGAGTACGGGTCGACGCTTTGATTGGGGATGGGGTAGTGCCCCTGTGCTCCCACGTCGTCGATGAATTGCTCAACAGCTGCGTCACTGCCCGTCGCGCCCCCCCCCCCCCCCCCCAGACGGTATTAAGGACGTTTCGTTCAATGACATATTCGAATTCTTTTTATTTGCTAACTTCTTTTTGTTTTCGACTATTGGTTTCGCTCCCGCTCGAGTGACCCGTTTAGGCGGAGAATAAAACATCGAGAACCTAGTTCATTGCATGTATCTGTATAGACATATAATTTTTTACAACCCTAGCCAAAACTCATTCAGTAATTTCCAATTTGAACTTTATTCTTTCTGAACATCTCCGACGATTATTACTTTAATACCTTATATAACAGGACCAATGGCTATCGAGTCTCAAATTGGACCGAATAAAACTGGCGATAATATACAACAAAATAATACAATAATACAGACGCAATATAGATACCAGTAATAGTAAATAGCCGAAATAATAAGAATAATACAAATATCGGTTACTCAGTACAGAAAGACAGAAATATAAGAGAGTATAGCAAGCTATTTGATAGAGAGGGATAGAGTATCGTCAACTATAGGCAAAGTAAAAGAAAGAGAGAAAGAGAGAGAGAGAGATTCGAGCGTAGCGCAGTCCAGTAGAGACTAATCTATTTCAAGTTCACGACAAAAGATAAACATGCGGCTATACACGCGCTACAGTCTACGTTAGTCGAACTCTCTCGAATAATACATCTGTAATTATTTCAAATTTTACCTTCTATTCCTTTTCTCTATTATTTAAGCATTATTTTATATAACATTCAACATTAATTCCACGTGTGCCCCACGTAGGGCGCCAAATGAGACAGCGTATTTTTTGGAAATTCGACAAGTATTAAACACAAAACACGCACCCCTGCCGCGGCCGTGGTCCGTCGACTGACAGGTCTCTAGGCTAATTATTTAATTCTTATAAGTTCGTTGGGCGCCAATTGGTTTAAGGAACCAATACCTATACTTCCTTATGGCAGTTTAATAAATAAATAAATAAATAAATAAATAAAGGTTCGGCTAGCTCGATTATTGAAAATAGGAAAGACAATACAAGGGGGGTACATGGAGGACCATAGATGATTGCAAGACAATAGAAAAGCGTATAGATGAAGATATATAAATTCATTCACTTACTATAATGATGATATGTCGGGCAGAATTATCCCTCACAATCGACAAATTATTATGGAAAATGAATTACCAATCGACAACATACGGTCGAGGGCGACAAAATATGACACTAATAATAACACGAATCTGACAAATTACGACCAAATACGGCCAGGACTCCTCGAGGACTATTCTCTCTCGACAAAAGTGTGTCTAAAATGCGCAACTAGTCTGCGCCGATCTAGTGTCTTCGCTTCTACTACCGATTTGCCACAGTGTATGCAGGCAGAGTGCTTATTTCAAATATAGTGTAAGTCTTTCCTCGTCGAGTTCGGCATTTGATCTAATTTGTAGCTTGGCAGTAAAAATTACAATCAGGATTTATTAATTTTCTAACTACAGGGTTAGTGTCGATTATTACGATTCAAGGATTGTTGAGTTCTCGAGGAGTCAGTTCCGAGTTTTGACGTCGAGGAAGAACTATTTTCCTGTCACAATACACTCAGATCACTATTAGACGTCGTTTACGAACTACAACTAGATAAGGTGGCATTAGCAGAAACAGCTAACATCGATAACATGAATTGGGGCGAGATTAGGGCCCTCATTGAGAACATCTTCAGCAACGTCCCTTGTTCAATGTTAATTTGCAAAAATCTAGTAAGGGTACCCCAACCATCTGAAAGAGTCCAAATCATCGAAGAATATCATAGATCCGCATTAGGTGGACACAAAGGCATAACTAAAACCTTTGATAGGATAAGACATAGTTATTTCTGGGAAAATATGAAAACCCACATACAAGAACATATAGCCAAATGTAGGGAATGCCAACTAAATAAAATAACCAGGATAAAGACAAGACAACCTATGGTAATAACCGATACGCCCGAATCAGGATTCGACAAGGTCTCAATTGACATAGTAGGGCCATCGCCTATGACCCAATCAGGGAACGAATATATTTCAACTATACAAGACCTATTGACCAAATATTCCATAGCAGTTCCGTTGTGCCAGACCAACTCCACTCGAATTGCTGACGCATTCGTAAAACAACTCATTTGTAAACACGGGGCAGCGAGAAAAATCCTCACAGATCAGGGCACCAATCTAACTAGTTCAATTATGAGAATGATAGCAAAGAAATTTAAGATTAAACAATGTAGAACCAGCGCGTTTCGACCGCAGTCTAATGGGTCGCTCGAGAGGTCTCACCACGTGCTCACGGAATATTTGAAACAATACGTTAATAAGGATGACGACTGGGATGAATGGGTAGATCTGGCAATGTTTTCGTACAATACTACTATCCACGAGAGCACCAAACATACTCCATTCGAACTAATATATGGTAGACACGCCAGGCTGCCCTCCAGTCACGAGGTAATGGATAAACAAAAGAATAAAACTTACCAATCCTACCTCACCGAATTATGCAATAAGATACGGGATATCCAAGACCTCGCTAGAGCCAACTTGATAGAATCAAAAAGTAAATTTAAACGCTACTACGATAGGCGTAATAACCCACTCGAGCTTAAGCCCGGGGATGAAGTATTTTTGCTCAACGAACGGCCAAAAAGAGGGAAACTAGGAACCCAATACACAGGGCCACACGAAGTCTTGGAACATCTAGGCAATTATAACGTAGTGATTAAGATAGGAAGTAAGAGTAAGGTAGTACACAGGAATAAATTAAAGATTTCAAGGGTAACCAATCCTTTGTAATTTCAACTAAGTACATAAATAATAAATTACAGTTGAGAACCTGCAACCCGAAGATACGGATGAACGGCTGTCGCCGAAATGCCGAGTATTTCATTACAGAGATAATTCAACTTATGCAACACAGAGTTCTCAACCGTAACCTCTAACAATTAGAAACGAACCTACTATGTAAGATTTTAATTTAACCGTAAAATATAAGAAATTTAGCTACTCAAACCCCCAAATCCCCATACGGCAAACCTCTGTTCCAGAAGACGCCATGCTAACCCTAATTCTATTGACACTTGGTCTGTGCTCATCGACGACGGGGCTGATTGGGTACGATTGCGGTGGCACCACACTTAACATGACCACTATTAGCCTACTAGACATCGAGGACTGTAATATCACCAGAGCGCAACCCGTCGTAGAAGAAAGATACATACAACTCCTACAAACAGCAGAGTTTCGACAGACGGAAGTGATCCAATGCAAAGTAGAAATTGACCGAACCGTATACCATTGTGGAATGCATTCGCATTCATCTGTAACTAGACGAGGTCGGAGGGCGTATATAAACGCGATGAGTCGCGAGGCCTGCAAAGATTTACGGTACAAAGGGATTGTTACCATCGGAAATGTGTTGCTAAACAATGTGCCACGAAACCATACTACCAAACGCGACGTGCTCCTAGCTGGGGAGCTGACCGAAGCGGGGGCTTGCGAAGGAACCTTTTACGACGACGGATTCGGGTCATGGAAGAACGTCGTAGTACGAGGAATCACGACGATCACCGTGAAGAATTATCCGGATAATATCAAGCTTGACGACGATAAGATAATATTAAGCAGCGGAACAACCTGTACCTTCTCAGACGAGAACTGCTTCGACGAGGAGGGAGGCTATACTTATTGGACCTCTAATCCAAGAGATGGTTGCAGGTTTGACTCCTACGACTTACTGTATGAGGGAATGGCGTCGAAAATAACAGAACACTACGACGAATCGAGCCCAAGTGTTTATTCCCTGTCGACAGAAGACGTTACCTTCGCCTTAATGGAAAGATCAAAATTCACAGTCTGCGGGTATACTCTAATTAGAACCGAACACCCTAAGTTATTTATATTCGAAACGAGAAAGGGAAAAACGTTCAAGGAAAGCACCGGGCTACAAGTCGCAAACGTCGATATCTTCGCATATATGAATTCAAAATTCATATATGCCGAGAAACACATTAAAACACAGATTACACAACTATACCTGGACATTGTGACCCAACGCTGCGCATTAGAGAAACAAGTACTCAAAAACGCCCTGACCCTAGCAACAACAAGACCAGAATAATTCGCGTACAATCTAATGAAAGGACCCGGATACATCGCAACGCCAGTAGGGGAAGTAGTCCACATCATTAAATGCGTACCCGTCGAATGTAAGGTACGACACACGAATGAGTGTTACATGGATCTACCGGTGACCACTGGAAATACATCGTACTTCCTCACACCCAAATCGCACATATTAATCGGAAGATCTAGCACAAGAGAACGCAACGCACTAGCGCCGACGATGTACAAAGTAGACGACCTCTGGTACCGATTCACACCGAAGCCCATTGAAGTAACTCCCCCGCAGAAGATCAAACCCGCCACCACGTTGACTTGGAATTACGTTAATCCTAGTTCACTAGCTACGAATGGGATCTACAGCGAAGACGACCTCAAGGACCTACGGGATCATATGATGTTTCCGTCCGAAAAAGCTGCTGTCCTAAATACTATTACAAGAGGAATGACTGGACACGAAATCCCGCAGGGAAGCGTATCATTGTCCGGGTTGTTAGATGAGAACTCCCTCCAAAGAATCGCGGAATCTACGGCGAAGAAAATCTGGTCAGGATTTACCTCATTTGGAAACATCAGCGCCGGAGTATTCGGGATAATACTAACACTGCAGTTAGCTAAGACCGCATTTAGCACGATTATTCGAGGCTACACGCTGCACAAAACGTACGGGTGGAGCATCCGCTTGTTAGGAGCCTTATTCAGCTCAGTCACAAACTTGTTAATGTATCTAGTACCAAGGGAGGCAGCAGAGGCCGCTACTACTCCAACCATGGGACCCCCGCTACGCACAGACCAACAGGCACCATTTGACAACTTACCCTCAGAAATAGGGCCTATATGCGTAGTGACAGAAGCTGAATTAGAAAGACGTATAAAAATACGTGATATGATAAATAGTAGTATAATCCAGATAGAATAAAAACGCAAGAGGCAGATTACAATACAACGTGTTAAGTAGTCATTTAGTTACCTGTGTAAGGGGTTATGGTAATAAATGTAGATGTAGATTCAAAATAAAAATACAACATGTTGGGTAGTCATTTAGTTAGCTGTATAAGGGGTTATGGTATTAAATGTAGAACATGGTCTCACATTTAAAATAAGAGGGAAGGTGTGACGTCCGGAGGTCCTACGACCTCCGGCTCACGATATATCATGTAACATTGTACACATTTCGCCCTCCTTGTCCTAAGACGTGTACAGGACAAGGAGCGGCACATTTGATAAGCGAGCGGCGACTGCTCGCCCGGCGTAGGAACTGCAACTCTGCAGTCCACGGCAGCGGCCGTCGCGCCGCGATTTGGGATCGGAGCTCTGAGGAAATGACCAGTCTCACGAGAAACCTCAAAACTCGCGATCATTTCTCAACCCCTCAACAAAAGGGGCCACAGTTTGTCAAAATCAATAAAATATAATACATACGCGTATATAAATCGAGTGAAACCACTACCTTCCTCCCCAACAAGGTAAGGATACCAACATAAGGTGAGAGCGGCAAGCGGAACCACCACCCCCGAGGCTGGTTTAGCTCCGGACGTCACACGGGTTTTTGGTTATTCGAAAGTTCGCCAATTCTTATTTGTACTTATCTGATCGGTTTACCTTCGACATTTTCTTATTCTACATTTTTTCATTTCGTCCTTATGCAGCTTCTGTACGAGGCTCATTCAGATTATTGGTTTCCGAAACTTTGAAATTTAGGAATTTCGGTCGTTATGAATTTTGGTCTTTCGGTTTTTCGACCCCCACCCATTATTGTCAAAAAATGACTTAATCAGTATAGTTGTTTTAACAATGCGTAGAGTTTAACGAATTATGGTCAATATTACAATATTTATTGAGTAAATTCAACAATAAAAATGATTAAGTACACTCTGCAGAGCATTTAGAGCTACCGAATTCGCGGATCGCGAGTCCTTGCCGTTATAGCTAATACAACATAACGCAAAGAAAACTATATTTGATATAACTACTCAAGTAGTTATCTGATATCTTCATTCTATAGTGCTGGGTACGTACGAAAAAACCAATTCAAAGTGAAAAACGAAAATTCTTTTGATAATAGATGGGGGAGGGGGGCGGCTTTGATCAACGGGGTTAGGAAGTGAGCGAATCGGTCGGGCCTGGATATTCGCGGTGTCCCGCGCGTTATTATTCCTAATGTCGTACCTAGTCTCTGTAATTACATCAATTATCATAGAATCAGTTTTACAGGGGGCGGGGAGGGGACATCTATTAACACATACATATTATTAACACATCATTAGTACAAGATTTGAGCGGCGCTTATGAATGATACTTTCCACGTCTCTACCAACTCCTATAAGTGGCACTCACGAGAATATTGAAAGCGGTGGTCGCCGCCTTACGAAAAAATATTGAAGTAATGTACAGTTGGGCAATAAAGTTCTTGTAGGGTTGAAATTTAGGCTTATGCGTTTTAGCGTCTACGCTGTTGAGCAGACCCTTCACACCGCATACCCCGCTCCCTGAGCTCATCGATGCGTTACGGCCTATCGGTCTAGCTATGGATATTTCGGAAGTATTTCTCACTTCACTTTGAGTAGGTAATCTGCCTGATTTGCCTTCTCGCCTAGCGACTCGTCAAACGTCGTCGACAGATACGTATGTCGTATAGAATGTATCGTCACTTGATTTCATCTTCTTTATTTTACTGAAAACAGAGTTAAATTCGAACTCGATTTTGATATCATACAGAAGTAAGTTTATGTGATGAGTTTAGAAAAATGTTATCTCAGAATATAATTGCCAACTGATCGAAATTTGCAATTCAAATGAAGCAGTGATCTACTCAATTTTCGATTACAGCAAATTCTTAATTTCTTGCAGGTATTATTCTATGTAAGTTTTCTGTTAAATGTATATTTACGTTAAAGGAAAAAAAATGAAAAATCGAGTATTTCGGCTAACATCGTATATGCTTATTAGGTAAAAAAACCAAAATCCGAAATTGGAACTCAATAGTAAATAATAACAACACAACATCAATGGAATATAAATAAATTATGATGGAGATGATTTGTAATATACTTACAATATAATAATATGGAAACTTACAGATTTATAGAAGTATAATTATCCACTACATACCATAATGCGAAAGCCATAAAAACCATGAATAACATCATATGCATATTTGCAAGTTTGGGACAGTTTGCGTAATCAGCCGGGAATTCGCCAAAGATTAGTTACCTCGAATCTCGTGATGCCTCGGCGAGTGCAGAAAGTAATAACCAGTAACGGCAATATGACACAATATTAAATAGTAGTTAATATTATTTATAAATCGTGCGATAAATACGAGGTATTTCATGCCAACTCGACCAATGATTTTCCCTCGCCATTTTTTATTTGATTCATAATTTTTCAAACGATAACCCCAACTTTAACACCTACTCATAAATTTTTTCAGATTTTTCTTCCGAACCGTTATTCATTCATGAATTTTCGAAACTTCCAACAGAAAGAAACTTTTGATTTTTTTGAAAAACAGCTTGAAAATTCTGTGTCCGAAGACGATCATTTGGACCCCTATTCGAAAGTGGAAACTATTTTCCTTACATTTATTTTGCTGATTCAAGAAAAAATTATTTTGTAACGTGGTGGATAATGGCTATCAGAATGTTTTTGTACACTGAGAAAAAATCATCATGCCGCCATCACAATACACCATGGTTGGAATATTATGGTTGCAGAGACCATATTCATGATAAATATGACAATATTATCGTGATCTTGGCCATCACGATATACCGAGAGGAAATCTAGAAAGTATACAGTGACTGCGCACGCGCGAGTTTCGTCGTCCGCTGAGGCAGGCTAGCCACCCCGAGTTTCAGCTGTCAAACTTTGTTTTTGACGGCGATGTAATTGATACGAATTTTTGAGGTTAAAATCTCAATTAATTGCGGTAGTGATTCAGAAAGGCTTGAAAAGCTTTTATTGTCGAGATTAAAACTTGATGTTCTGAAAGAACTGTGGAAATTTATTTCGAACAACTGATTGCTTGCTTCGATTCGATGTATCGGATCATTTTCAGAAGAATTGTTTAGCCGATTAAAATTGGAAACTAGTGGTCTAAATGACGGGTGCTTGGAAAAAACGAAGCAGGTAGGTGGAAACAGTTTATTCAATTTTGATAGTTCAATACAGTACAAATAATCCGAATTCTTTTGATTAACAGGAAATGTTGGTAAATAAATGCTGTTTGATTGGGAAAAATAATTGCATCTCTGCCTTTCATTGATACCTCCTATTTGATTTCATCTCAAGTGCAGAGATCATCGCCACTTTTGTCAGTTGACCGAGGAAATTGTTATGAGTTCTTTCAATTTTAAATATTTTTCATGTGACGTTTCGTTTGAATATCTTTCTCGACAGGAAGGAACATTAATTTTATGAGTTCTAAAATTAAAAAACGAAACCAATTGTTTCAGAAGTTGGAATATTTTATCATCTGTGATTGAATTATGATTTTCTTCTTTCACGAGTCTAGTTAGATTAAGTCTTCCTTGAATCTCCTCCTACCACAGCAGATTATTGCAAATCATGGAAATTTTCTAATAATGAGCAGAGTTCATTCTGTAAATCATTGACAGTGTTCGAGTTACTTAGAGAGGGCTCCATACTGAAATTAAAAATGTATCAACTTTCGATTCATTGAAATTATTTCTGAACAAGCGATTATTTGTAATGCAACGTGTAATTAGCAAGTGAATGCATTTGTAGCCTTTGACGAGGTTTGCCTTTGTATTCTCAAGAAGATACAAGTACAGACACAGCGACAGAGATAACTGAGACAGCTGGAACTAGCTAGCAGAGTGAAATTATAAATTAAAACTAACTTTCAAGACATTTTCAACTAAAAGTATCGAACATTCCTGGATTTTGATTGTATCAGTTTGGCTAGCAAAACCTATTCTGTAAATTGAATGAAAGAACTGAAAAACTATTTTCCTGAACCAAAGGACAAAAGTAACGAAATCCCACTGCAAAATAAAAATATTTGTGTGTTCGGATAATTCCTTAATACTCTGAAGTAGCAGCAATGGTCGAATAACAGACTAATCATTATTGGTTTGATCATGGTGAAAAGATCAAATATTTGAACATCGTGATCCATACTGTGCCTAGCTCTTCAATTTTGCCTCAACAGATGCGAAGACGGAGGTAATGGTCCAACAAAATGGGTGGTTACCATCAACAGCCAAAATTCAACAAACTCAGACACACGGCTAAACGATTGGTCTTCTCCGTTCGCTCCAGGCAATCATATTGCTGTGTGTCTGCGTCGATTTTTGGCTGTAGATGGAAAGCTCCCAATGGAAAGCACCCAATCACTTGAACACCTGTCGCCTGATGGAACGACCAAATCTGATGGTTGGAACGGCGACACCGATCGAGAAACCATGGTCCTTACTGGCAGAGCGTTTTGATCATCAGGTAAGATACGATTCTTCTACTGCTAATCAATGTTGAAAGCTGGAGCCTCCTAGAAAAACGAATTTCATCATTGAATGCATGCCAAAACGTCATACCACTCAAAGAACACAGGATTAGAAATGTACTCACAAACACTGATGATTTCTCCGAGAATAAGACTTAAACGTCGACGACTCAAGTCCTGCTCCACTGTTTGATTGTGTCCTACCTGAAAATAAAAGGTGTTATTATCAGACGTGCTTCTGATGATTTTGGATTCAACTAATTCCTAATTGAATGCATTGCCGTGAAACGTGACGCGAAAAATGTCTTTATTATTAATAATTCATCAAACTCATACTCAAGTTCCGCGATTTGCAAATTTGCCGATACCCACGTGAAGTTAACGAGAATAATGACCTTGATCCTCGTAAAATGATACGAGCTAATTTAACCTCGCTGTTCGTATCGCGCACAATTTTCATATTTTCCTGCGTAATCATATGAAATCTCCGATATTCAGTAAAAGATCACCACGAGGCCGGACACATTAGTATCATGGCGTATGCAATTTGTAAACACGCGACGCGCGCGGGAAGCGCAAGCATCAAAATAGTGTGAAGTCTGCTACCAGCATCCAATTGGACGATAGCAACAACCGAAAACGGTTTCGGCCAATCGTCTGTCTGTAAAGTCTCGTGGTACGTTTTTCAACTGAAAATTTAAACAAAAGACGCTGGCAGGAACTGACTAGTTTGCATAAAGATCGCGCACGTTCTACCTCGTGTTTGGAAAATACCTCGTATCGTTTGTGAAGTTCTTGATCGGCTTAAGAATGCCTAATTACAAGTTTTCTGTGCAGGAAAAAGTGGAGATGGTGACTAATATCCTGCAGGGCCTCAGCTATCGCGAGACACGGGACCATTTCGCGACCGCATACCCGAATAGGCCGATACCATCCATCGGGACCATACGTAAGTGTCCTGAAATTTTAGGCAACGGGGTGCGTCGATGGAAGATCCATCCCGGTAACTCAGCCAAATCGACAGCTGAGTTGGGATACCAAGCTCGACATCTGCTTGAGCGTTGAAGAGGATCCCTTCAAGCCGACCAGCCGTATCGCCCAGGAGTTGAACATCAGCAAGCCGTCCGTCAGAAAAGTACTGCGTGAAGCTAAGTACAAGCCGTATAAGTTTCAAACGCATCAAGAACTCTTGGCTGGTGATGACGATAATCGTCTTCGTTTCAGCCAAGAGATGATGGATCGGTTAAATGCAGACGAGGGGTTGAAGAGACGCATTTGCTTCTCCGACGAAAGTACCGTGTTGCTTGTCGGGAAGCCGAACAGGCAGAACACCAGAGCCTGGTGTCGAATCAACCCGCGTCTGTTCTTCCAGGTCGGTACACAGTATCCTTTGAAACTGAACGTCTGGCTCGGCGTCGTTGGAAATCGGCTGGTTGGACCGTTTTTCATCGATGGAAACCTCAACGGCGAAAAGTATCTCCGGTTGCTGAGAGAGCACATTGTACCAGCTCTTAGGCTTATCGAAGAAGAAACTGTGAGTAAATAGTACTATTCAGAGATGATTGATTCATTATCAGACTGACTGTGGTTCAAGAACAAATATTTCCTCTGTTTTCTAGAAGTGATATAATTTTTATTCGAATTCAAGGGCGAAGAAGTCTGGTTCCAGCAGGATGGAGCGCCACCGCACTTCATACGAGTGGTCCGAGACTATCTCGATCAGGAGTTTCCTGGTCGTTGGATCGGTAGGGCAAGCCCTACAGTCGAATCGCCTGCTCGTTCGCCTGATCTATCGCCTCTAGATTATGGTTTGTGGGGCCATTTAAAGAACGTCCTCCATGCGCAGGGTAGGATTGAAGACCTTGCCGCGCTGCAAGCTAGGATTTTGGACATCGTACAGAGCCTGTCGCCGGATGTTATTTTTAACACGACGAACGCCTTTTACGATCGGCTAGGTTACTGTGCTGCAGCTGCAGGAGGACACTTCGAACACCTCTTGAATGGTAACCAGTGGCCAGAGGATAGGTAGTCAGGAAAGTGGGGATCGCTCTCCTAGAGTTGTCGGACGATTGTCCTGTAAGTTATCGTTTTGTTTCATAATTTTACTTTCATGATGTAAATTACACTGTAATTAACTGTTATTCGTTTCTCCTTTCCATTCTTGGATTTTTGGGACATCCTTCTCTATTATCAAACATCGGTCGCTGTACTACGGAGTTGCATTTAACGAAGCTGACAAAGGATCTGTGAGAGTTTGAGTCAGGTACATCTGCTGTAAATTTATCCTCCTTGTACTCGTAAATTTCATGGAAAAGCCGTATCATTTTGTTTTGTTCCTTCCCATTAATTTTATTCGTTTATTCCATGTTCATCGACACTGATTATTGGCCTCCGGAGCACTGCACTGGGATGAGTCCACTCCGGAACTATCTTCTACTCGGATTTAACAATCTGTTTATTGTTTACCTAATGTGAATAAAGAATATTTTTTCAATAAACGTTATTTTCACTCACCTGCCTCAGTTTGTCCAGACTGCCACCTAATAATGACCTTTCAGATTTGATTTTGGATTTCATCTTTCAACAAATCACTCCAAGATAAATTTTGTAGTAGCGATTAATTGTTGTTTTCACATTGAATCTTTTATTGCACCCACTGAATAATCTTCCGATATCGACTGCGTTATTAAAAACTGCTCGTCTGTGCTATTTTTTTTTTTTTCTCGCTAGTTATCGTCAAATTAAAATAAAAATCATAACCTCGATTGACTACTTTACGCGCGAGAGTTTGACAGCAGATCTCGCTTAATTTTCTTCAAGTTGGCACCCATGCCTCACAGGTTGAAATACCACCGCGGGACGATATTACCGACCAATGAAATTAAATTAATTTGGCGCGTGCGCAGTCACTGTATACTTTCTAGATTTCCTCTCGGTATATCGTCGTCACCATTACGATGTAACACAAGAAGAATATTGTATCGAGGATAACATAATCGATGGTCAATCTAAAAACATTATCGTTATTTTTGCTTCGCCGATGAAATTACACGTCACTTCACGCATATAGTATAGTATGCTATCATATTCATTGTGAACTTCACTATGTGGGCTAAGATATTGTAGCAATACTTGAATATTTAATTCAAGCATACGACTAGAGCAATCCACACTACACGTTACTTGTGTACATGACTATATTATCAGAGTGTAGTGAAAGACACGAGATATAGTGAGAATTCGAGTACGAGGTGGTCAATATAACAAAATTATGACTATTTTTTCTACGTCGATAGAATGAAACTAATTGTAGAGTTTCATTCGCTACTACAATATGATTTACCTTTATATTTATCATAGAGTGAGTTTTGAAGAAAGGAGACAAAAAAAAAAACAATACGCCGTATCATTCATCATAGAATAGGCACGTCATTTGGCTGCCTCTGGTGACTAACAAACTATATATGAAATTGCGTGCGGGATCAGCAATTCTATACAGGGTGGATTCCTAACATCTGTCCACCAAGAGATCCTGCACTAAGTGTCCTGTTGAGCTGGCAGAGAGTAAAAATCCTGGCCTAGATAGCCAATCAAGGACTCTGTATAACCACTATAAAGCCATTTTCGACTCTCGGCCACCTCAATACAACTTTTGGTGGACCGACGTTACAAATTTACCTTGTATATACCGTGACCATCACGTGAAACCGAATGGATCCATGCTACCGGACAGCGAATATTGGCGAATATGACGTCATTTTAGCGGGCTAACCATTCGTTGCGCTGAACAATCCCTAGGGTGATTTTGGCGCGCGGTCGATGCAACTCGGCAGCCATTGTTGATAGAAGCCGGCTGACTGTCAATACATCGCGGAAGGTAGACATGTGGGGTTATGTTCGTTTATTTTAAGCAAATGATTAATAAGGTGAATAAAAACTACGTGAATAAGCTATGATTATTTATCAAAAATCTATCAATTAGTTTTGAATGATATCTTAATACAATCAAGGAATTGGTTGTTCTCGATGAACTCTTTGATTCTAATTAATTTGCAGTTATAGCTTAATTTAATTCGTTGATTGTACTATAATATTATTTAAAACTGATCGATCGATTTTTGATAAATATCAATAACTTATTCACGTAGGTTTTATTCACTTCATTTGTCATTTGCTTAAAATAAGCGAACATAACCCCACATGTCTACCTTCCGCGATGTATTGACAGTCAGCCGGTTTCCAACAACAATGTCCAACAATGGCTGCCGAGTTTCAACGACCGCACGCCAAAATCACCCTAGGGGTTTTCAGTGCAACGAGTGGTTAACCTGCTAAAAATACGAAATATTCGGTTTTCGGTAGCATGGATCCATTCGGTTTCACGTGATTGTCACGGTATATGAATATCACTCGCTGTTCAACAGTTACCACGATTCAGTCAGCATCAACCTTTATTCATTTATGCTGTGCGCGTTATTATTTCCTTGTTAAATAACAAATAAATTGATTACCAATTCAATGTCTTATTTTCACGATTGCAAACAACTGGTTTTCGATTTATCGAGGTTAAAATGAGGATAGGTCAAGGAAGACCCTACTGAAATTTTGATGAAAAACAGATTTTTTTTTCGATTACTGAAACAGATGATCCATTCAAGAATCGCATTCCTGAATATGTAAAGACAAAAAGGACGAAAAAATGTTGAATAGAAGTCTCCAGCAATATTGTGGGCCCGAATAATACTAGATACCAAATAAACAATGTCCCTACTTTGTAAGAAAAATGATTTCAAAAGGCTTTGTATGGTTCGACATTCTCGATTTCAATCCGATCCTAATGAAAGGGGGCTGTTTTGCTCATTGATCGGATCTCAACAAATTGACTGAGAAAAATCAAAGACATTTTTTACTGTATACCAAACGTGGTAGATATTTTTTTTCACTCAAACAAGCTATTCAATTTTTTCTGAGTAATTACACAAATCGCGCTTGAATACTTTCAATCGCTTGGATTATCGAGGTAAGATCGAGCAATCGCAAACTTCCAACGGATGAAACAGTCGTCAGGATAATATGTATAGAAGTTTTCTGTGATATTTTTATGCAGGAATTTATGTAAGAATCATTATATTATCGTCCATAAAGGTAGCCGTGCCGTGCTTACCCAGCACAGCGCCGCTGCTGAATTCTCTACTCGCAACACCGCGCGGGCTGATGTAATAATTAAACACTCGTCATTCATTAACGGCTTGTTCAATTTAAGTGAGACTCCACAGAAAACTTCTTCATATCCTGACGACCATTTCATCCGCTAAGAGTTTGCGATTGCTCGAACTTACCTTGACAAACCGAGCGATTCCAAATATTCAAACGCGATTTGTGTGAAGACTCAGAAAAAATGACCTGAATTAGAAAAAAGAAAAATTAGTTGTTCTACCAGTTTGAGAATAGTTTGACACATAATTAGTCCAAATTTCAAGTCAAAACTCGGAATATTTTAGAATTCAGAGCGAGTTGAAGTGAAAGAGGAGAAACACTTTTCTCTGTGAAAATTATATTCTTTCCCACACGGAAAGGAATTTTTCGCGTATATCACTATGTCAGTATGGGCGTGAAGACCATACTGTATGGTATCGACGATTTTCATTCATTTTAATAGTTTGGTCAACAGACTTTTATTCAGAAGTTTTTTGTATATTCACCAAAAATTGGTGTCATTTAGTTCGGAAAGGCATTCAGAAACTTTTCGGAAGAGTCCCAAAAAGGGCCGAGGAAAATTGTAAAAGTTATAAACAAATTAGTAAAATAAAAAGAGGGGGAGTTCTGTTTTTTGCGAATATCTCAAAAACGATTTAAGATATTCAAAATCGCAAAAAAGATCCTGAAAGAGCAGAAAATTTCCTACCAAAAAGTCTCACCTCCCCAAACTCTACAACCAATATTTATAATTTTAATTGCGCGGTGAAAAAAGGACTAAAAATGGGTTATGCGGCGGCCGCGCGCGCGTTTCTAGTCCTTTTTTCACCGCAGAATTAAAATTATAAATATTGGTTGTAGAGTTTGGGTAGGTGAGACTTTTTTGTAGGAAATTTTCTGCTCTTTTCGGATCTTTTCTGCGATTTTGAATATCTTGAATAGTTTTCGAGATATTTGCAAAAAACCGAACTCTCCCTCTTTTTTTTTTACTAAATCGTTTATAACTTTTGCAATTTTTTTCTTCCTTTTTTGGGACTTCTTCGAAAAGTTTCTAAATGCCTTTCCGAACCAAATGACACCTTGCTCATAATTTTTGGCGAATATACAAAAAACTTCTGAATAAAAGTCTATTGACCAAACTATTAAAATGAATGAAAATCGTCGATACCATACAGTATGGCCTTCACGCCTATACTGGCATAGTGATATACGCGAAAAATAATTTTATAGCGGTTCAATTCCACTTATATACAGAAATATTATAAGATATTGAAAGAATTGAGGGGTCATTTTCTAAATTATTATTCTCTTAATTCTCATGTAATTATCCTACTTTACGAGAAGGGCGGCATGAGTTTTGAAGCCTAAGGCGCCAAAATTGTGAATTCGCCCATGGAATCAGCCCTACCGGCGCGGCGGCCCGGCATGGGCAGGATCTAACAGGCGAAGTTCGATCATACGCGCTCGAAGTCAGAGCACGTGGCGACAGGTCCTCGTAGCTCGATACTCAATATTCATTCCTTCTTGGGACTCGCTGTCGCTTGGACTGTCTTCTACGACGCCCGCGTTTATTGCGTTTTCGGTGTGTTTTCTGTGTTCCTAAGATCTTGCTATGGCCGAAGGTACAGCGAATGTCGACTTTGTCGCGGAAAAATTGGTCGAGTGGGGATTCGAAGAATTTATTGAACGTTTCAGAAGTAAGTACCCATCTTAAACTATATTATAATTATCGAAAAAATACTATAACAATTTTGGTCTATACGTTCAGCAAATAACCTCGATATTCAGAATATGTACTATCTATGAAAATTTTAAATTGTCAATACTGTGATGTAGAATACGCATTTGGTTCCGACGCTCGAGCGGTTTTTTTTAGGTTGACCTTGAATATTTCTTTGTATTCCGAGTTTCTTGCCAGAAAAGATTCATCTGGAAATTATGGATTGATATATTTCATCTTGAGCTTCCATTTTCGCCTTTGTCTAGAATCTAGACTTTAGGTAGATAATTGTGTTGATTTTTCCAAACGTGAATTCTTATTCGAAGAGATTGTTTAGGGATATTGATCATAAAATGATATTTTTCGCGAAATCCAAATCGTGTTTATAGAACTAATTTGGCGCTCATGGAGAATGCGGTCGCAACTATAAACCTATAGCTTGTTATATATACATCATCCGCTTAGTATGAAAATGTTCTTGAACTTGCCTACACTATTTCTGAAAAAATCAAGCTAAAAAAAAAGTTTTCATGCATGGGGTGCGCAACCCGATGTAAAGCTCCTTGTAACGAAGAGTTGGCATTGCCGGTAGCCATAGCTATTCGACTACAAACAGGCGACAATGTATGCCGCGGCGCCGCAGCTGAGAAAAAATACATATACCGAGAGGAAATCTAGAAAGTATACAGTGACTGCGCATGCGCGAGTTTCGTCGTCCGCTGAGGCAGGCTGGCCACCCCGAGTTTCAGCTGTCAAAATTTGTTTTTGACGGCGATGTAATTGATACGAATTTTTGAGGTTAAGGGCTTTTGAGCGCTCCGCTGTTTTACCGACGGAGTAGCATTTTCGGCCAGTCGTCACAACCGCAATTTAGTCGACGGATCACGTCTCTATTGCTCCACTGATCACTCTCAGATTTCGTAGGGGTGATCCTCAGATTATCAGCTAGTGCGGGCTGGTTTCCGAAAAGTAATCGAATGAAATTCCAATTATTAATTGATTTATTCATACGAAGCTGTGAAATCAGCTGACACTAATACATGGCCGATACACAGACACAGGGTATTAAAACAATTTTCTCTGCACCTCATCTGGAAAACCGGTGCTAGGGATACCAGCGCGCCGTACAGGCTATCGTTAACAATCTTTTGATATTATTCCGCGGTAAATTAGAGGAGCAGGAGCAACAGCAGACGTCGACTAAAATCCGAAGTGACAGGCTAGCGTCGACACGAACACATGCGCAAACTGTTCCATAGAAGTAGTTGCTGCTTCCGCCGCGCGCTCTTTGTGATAACAGCGCCATCCGGTTTTACGATATTCTATCCATTTATCAGTGGAGCTCAAACTCATCACTGATGAAAACTTTTATTCCGCGAGAGTGTCAATTTTTATATTTCATGAAATAAAATTTATATTGTCAACTCTTTACAATTTTTCAAATCTATAGATCCAATATGTATATTTCGATGAACTAATGCCATAAGGTCGTACAAGCGTCAAATTTTTTTTACACCTATATAAAACGCATCTGTACATCTAATAGCATTTTCGACTGGGCTACACCGAGCTACACTGGTGTAGTGTAGCTCCATCCTCTCTCTTTTCTATGAGGAAGAGAGAGACAGAGATGGCTACACTACACCAGTGTAGCTCGGTGTAGCCCCAGTCGAAAATGCTATAAATTCACCGAGAAAATGTATTTTCGTTTTTTTTGCGCTTACGACCTCATGGCATTCCCGCAGAAAATCTACAAAGTTACGAGTTAGATTCCGAGAGAAGTGGAAAGTCACCTCAAAATTTTCGAAGTTTTTACCTTGAGTTTTGAAAATTGATTGAAATCTTTTAACGTAGAATATATCTTCAAAAAAGTAGATAGAAGTTTTTATGACCGCTTGAGCCAATTTTTTCATAGAACTTGTATGTCGATAAATTTATTTTGAGAAATAGCGCAGGATTGGCTTGAAAAATAACTTCGGTCCTACTCGTCGTAAAGAGATATTATGAAGCTACAATAATCACCTTCCTTGAAAAATGTTTGAATATTTTAATTGTTCATAACAATCATAAGATGCAATTTCGCACCAACTTACCGATCTTTTATCGGTTGTTAGCAATTTTTCAAATTGTGGAACACATATGATGAAATTTCCACTCAATTCTGTAGAGTGGGCAATTTTTATTTTTACCAAGTGGTTTTAGATTATTATCTCCTGGGAATATTTTGTAATGCGTGAGTCGTGGTGAGCCAAGCCGAACTCAATGCCGCCACGCGCCTTATGAAAATTCATAAAACATAGAAAATAAAACGACCTTGACAACTGAAACCATCTACTCTGCATTTATAACATGGTACCACGTATTTTTCTGATATCTGTTTTTCAAAGTTTCCTTACCAATGCCGTCAAGTTCGACTTTCGAGTTCGCGCGTTGATCGTCGCATTCTTGGATCAGCGAAGTCAGTCCGAGGATCGCGAGATCCACGCACGGCCGGAGAGTTGTACATACGGCCGAGGTGCGGATATTATTTTTTGATATAGTAGCGGGAAAGTACCTACGCCATTATGGACACGTGTCAAAGTTCAACTTTGAGGCCGGAAAGCCCGACCATATCGGCGTACTTTACGGCTACTATATCAAAGATTCAATTACGTGGTTATCATGCATTTTGTCGAGTGCGAGTATTCAACCGAAACTGGTAGGCATTGTTTTACGTCGACTTGAGAAAGTACGCCAGCAAAAAAAATCACATGACATCTTCGTTTGAACGTGTCTGTTTAATTATAGTTTATGGGTTGAAATCTGGTTGTAAGTTTATGAGTTTTGGTCTGGTCGCTGTTGTGTAAAACAGCTGTGCGAAACGTCTGATCTATCAGCGCTTCGAATGGGTAACTTGCTGATACGGAATTATAAAACGAATGGGAGTATAAATTAGAAATAACAAACAAGATATGCCTTAATTTTTGAATTTTTCTAATAATTTTCTGCTAATGATATATATAAAAATCTAAAATCTAAAATTATATATAATATGTTATAATAAAAAATTGAATATTGTTCGGAAACATTCTATACGACCGAAACATATACCGCTATTGCTCAATTTAAATATTATCTTGGAATTGGTAGATGTATATGTTTCGGCCGTATAGAATATTTCCGAACACACTCGCTTGGCCTCGACTGGGGCCCTCGCGTCCTCTGTCGCTTTCATGGCCCCTCATGCTCCCCCCACGACCGCTGCCCGCCCCCACGACGTTTGGCCCCCCACGACCCCTGTTCCCCCCGCGACCCCTTTGCCCCCCATCGACCCCTGCCACCCCACGACCTCTGCCCTCCCCCATGACTCCTGCCCCCCCACGACCCCTGCTTTCGCCACTCCTGCTTCCCCCACGACCCCTACTTCCACGGCTCCTGCGCCCCCCACGACCCCTGCTCCCCCCGCCACTCCTGCTCCCCCTACCGCTTCTGCTCCCCCCACCATTCCTGCTCCCCCCACGAGCTTGACGCCCCCCACGACCCCTGTTTTCGCCGCGGCCGCTGAATAACGCAACGCTCGGTGGCTCTGGTGCCCTTAGCAGCCGCGGCGTCAACGTTATCAGCGGCGCCGAATCAGGCCGCGGTGGTGTCGCCGCTTGATGCGGGGGTGTCGCCGCTTGATGCGGGGGTGTCGCCAATCTGCTGGGCAATTGCGGCCACGGGTCCCGCATTCCATACGCAGCCGCGCGGGCAATTTTGGCTTTACCCGCGCTACGGCTGCGTGAGCGCCGCACACGCTGGGGAGTATCATTTTCCTACAAACAGAAACTCATAAAGTTTTCCTACAAACATGAACTATATGATGTCGCAAAAAATCACCGTCCGATCTTAGCTATTATAATAGGGGCCCAACAATATTTAGGTTTTGTATGATTTTCTTGATGAATTTCTCACATGATTGCTATACAGGGTGGTCCATTTTATTCTCCGCAGGCGAATATCTCGAAAACTAACAGTTATAAAAGAAAAAGTTTCATACAGAAGTTGAAGGGTTTCGAGGGGGAAAGATAATGCTGATATGTGTTGACTTGTGGACTTCGCCAATTCCGAGATTTCGCAAGTAACTTTGAATTTTAGATAGGGAACATATGTTTTGGTTGGGAGCAGCTGATAGAGAAATCAAAGACTCATTCAAATACGGAAGCAAAAAAAAATGGGAAAAAAAAAAATTTTGCAAAAAAAATTAGAAAAAAAATTTCGCAAATTTTTTTGTTTTTGCAAAAGCTTGTTTTTTTGTCCCTAGCTTTCGAACACATTCATTGTTTATCACGCCAGCTCAAAATTTTTTTCGCCAATTTTGAAATTGGAAAGTTTGAATGTACCAGATTAGTAAAAAAAAATTCGTAGGTCAATAACGCAAACAACTAACCGCATTCGTTCCCCGACATAATTACCCTGACAACATGTTCCAGCTCATGTCGGACTGAGTGATCAACAATGAATGTGTTCGAAAGCTAGGGACAAAAAAACAATCTTTTGCAAAAAAGAAAAAAATTCGCGAAATTTGTTTTTCCAATTTTTTGTGCAAAATTTTTTTTTTTCCATTTTTTTTTGCTTCCGTATTTGAATGAGTCTTAGATCTCGCTATCAGCGGCCCTCAACCGAAACATGTGTTCCCTGTCTAAAATCCGAAGTTACTTGCGAAATCTCGGAATTGGCGAAGTCTACAAGTCAACACATATCAGCATTATCTTTCCCCCTCGAAACCCTTCAAGTTTTGTATGAAACTTTTTCTTTTATAACTGTTAGTTTTCGAGATATTCGCCTGCGGAGATTAAAATGGACCACCCTGTATAATAACCACATTTTCATACTATTTCAAATGGTCGCTGAATTTTAGGACAATTCCCGGATGGTCAAAAATAGCGAGAAATAATATTTGAGTGGCTCCTCCGCACTTACCCTCCTCGCAGCTTCACCGGGGTCTCCTCTATGGCCGCCTTGGCCGCCTTGGCCGCGTACGGTTCCCCGTCCGTTCTGCCCTTCGCGGGCTTTGTTTCTCTGATTTTCTGTAATCGCACGTAATAATTAATAAAAATCATTTCATGCTGCAGCGATATTTTGTTCTATTTATGAGGCATTTTTTCTGTCAAACTGTTTAATTATCGTCATGGTCATTTGAGGATTTTACCAAAAACACATGAATAGGCGGTCGGATTTCAAGGGTAGATTGATTAAAAAATTAGATGCAGAAGAAGGCCATTCTTTTGAATTTATTGATGGAAAATTGTTCCATCAACGTAAACCAATAACACAATTTATAATATTTTTAATTTTTCACAACAGTTCGGATTTTTTTGCGATATTCGCTAATTGCGGCACCCCTTGCCGTTAACTTACAGGCCACAGCTTTTTAGATCTTTTTCTCCAACCATTTGGGGTAGAACTGAGAGGTGAATTTGTGAAAAAAAATTTCAACCCAAAATAAGGACCACCCTAATACGCATTCATATACTATATGGGACTCCTGTTCCAAATCGTTCAACTTCGGGACCTGACCCCCTTGGACCGTCGTTTGATTTTTTGTAGTGATAAGCTTATCAAAATGAACATATCAGAATTTTTACAGATTTCCATCTCAAGTGATATTTCTTATCAATTTATGAAAGTTTTTAGTTTGAAATCCCTCGCAAAACCTTAGGTATTTATCAAAAAACAAAACAAAAAAAATAGGATACAATCTTGGAGCCCATTATGATTTGTACGTGAATGTGTTGATAAATGATGAGGAAATTCTATGAGAAATTTCAATCTAAATCTAATGTGTCAGATTTTCGTAGCATCCGATTGCAAAGTTTCCGATATGATTCTATGAGCACAGCACCACAAGTATTTTTCGGAAAATTTTGAGGTTTCAAAATTGTTATGAAAAAAAAATCTTTCTGTAACACCGCTCGACAAAAAAATCTGACAAAATCCCCACATGTTTATGACGATGAGTTGATTATTCCGAAAAATCACGCGAACAACATGAGACGATTTTTATTGACAGAATATAATTTGAATCAATCTAAATCTGTTCATAATTCGGGGGCACCGCCAAAATCACGCACCGTTTCGTTCTCACTCATCCAATTGCAAAAAAAAGAGGCCATTTCGTAGAGTGGAAAATTCTCTACAAATTCAAAGTGAGAACCTATGTTCTAGGACCCATAGTTTTTGCGTAATACATTTATAAAGAGATTTTTACAGAAATTACGCCAAACGATCAGAAAAAAGAGTAACAGCGTAATAGATACAGAAACGATCGATATAATAACATTCACTTACTTGGCATGATCTGGTTCGCTTGTTCTCTCGGGACGGTTGAGTCGCGATTGAGAGGTTTTGGAGCACAGTTTTGGAGCGTTGAGCGAACTAGCAGTCGACACAACGGACGAAACGCGCGATGCTCTCCACAAAGTAACGTAGCTCGAGCAACGAATGAAACAACAGTGTCTTCAACGTTTCGTATAATTTTATTAACGTTTCGATTGTGAATTGTGTGGTGTGAATTGTGTTCTGGAGTTATCATTATGGAAAGCAAATTTCGTCGCCGTGATACAGAAGGAAAACGATACCGTCTGTGTGGAAAACGGCTTTCCTTATCGAAAGCTTTACGCAACAAGTAAGTGGATCTGCTAAAAATGGATAGAAATCGTATAAAAAAAGGCACGAAAAACCCCGATTTGTGGCTCACTGACATGACTTACAGGCGTGAAATAGACGTGAAAAAAGCCCATACGTATTTTGTTGTTCGTCCGAAATATTGCCTTTTCCAAAGTTATAAATTGATATAAATATATTTTCCAACGACGATCATGTAATTCACAAAAACACGAATTCTAAGTTTTGAATACAGGACTGTATATTAGGGTGTCCGTTATTTCCCAAGTTGGTTTTTTTTTTGCAGCCGCCCCCTAAATTTTTAGTTTGTGACCTAAAACAAAGTATCAAACCCAAATAAGCCCTTAATACTCATATTAACCCGTGCCTAAATCATAATACATTTCCCATTTAAATAACATGGGATTTTTGCACTTCTTAGACTTCAATTCTTTTTTCGCTTACTACTTTCATTACCCCATCTAATATTGTTGATTCTACTACTGTTCTGACCTCTTTGGATGGACATATTGTTACATTGATGGAAAAAAAATATTTGAGTTTTGGAGCGGTAAAATTTTTTTTTCAACCATATTGTCTAATATCTTTCGAATATTTTTAAATTCAAGCAAAAAGCATTGAAAAGTCAATAAATTCAAAAATATTCGAAAATATCCGAAAAATACGGTAAAACTAAATTTTGAAAAAACTTCGAAACTTGTGAAAACTTTTCTATTCACCAATGTTACAATATGTCCATCCAAAGAGGTCAGAACGGTAGTAGAATCAACAATATTTGATGAGGTAATGGAAGTAGTAAGCGAAAAAAAAATTAAAGTCTAAGAAGTGCAAAAATCCCATGTTATTTAAATGGTAAATGTATTATGATTTAGGCACAGGTTAATATGAATATTAAGGGCTTATTTGGGTTTGATACTTTGTTTTAGGTCACAAACTAAAAATTTAGGGGGCGGCTGCAAAAAAAAAAACCAACTTGGGAAATAACGGACACCCTACTGTATATAATATATTCTTCCTACAAAAAATGATTCTGAAGTGCTGAGCGCACTACGTCATGACTATAGGACCGATGCAGCCGCTGCCTCGTGTACTGGGGCACGGTATTAAAAATAACGAAAAAAAAAAAATAGACTCCATAAAACCTCTGTCGAACTCGAATTTTTTTATGAAGCAGAATTGAATGAAGAATTCCATCATATTTTTTTCAAAATTTTTGAAATGGTTGATTTCTGGCGAAATTTTTTTCAATAATGCAATTGTTTACAAGACACTAGAAATTTCAATTTATTAAAAATTCAAAAAATTTTGCTTCCAGGTTATTCCTTTAGCTTTCGAAAGAGCGCTGGTCCATCTCTCTATGATACATAAAATCGGAGATATAATAATACTTGAAGTTACCAAAGCGCTAATTTTGCAACAAAAATCAGTAATTTATAACTTTAGAAAAAACAATATTTCGGACGAACAACAAAATACAACGCTTCAACGTGGGTGTTGATAATAATCGCCCTCAAAATTCATTTCAATACGGGCATTCCATCCTCCGTCGACCGAGCTTTTACCGTTGACCTCTCAGAGGATCCGCGATTTTTTATACGATTATTCTGATTCTCGAAGGCACTCAGTTTTTCCTTCGGCCTTTTTTCCGGATTGATTTCAATTATCTACAATTTTTTAAAACGAATATAATGATTGTCACACTAAAGACTCCAAAAATTCGAAAATATCCCTGTGGCCAATATAAAAATTTCTCAGCCTAGACCCAGAGTGTGCCGGCGTTCATTTCTAATAATTTTTTAGGTATTTCTGTTTTTTTCAAACCTCGATTGAATTTTTTAAACGTTTTTTTCATGCATAACGCTCAAACAATATAGTAGCGGACGCCAGCCGAATCTGGGCCCAGGCTGAAAAGTTTTGATGTCTGCTACAGGATAATTCAAATCGATTAGAAAAAATCGGACCGAAAAAGCTGAGTGCCTTCGAGTGTCGCAACAATCATGTAAAACCTCAAGGGTCGAACCCAAGTCTAGTCGTATAGATTACCCGAAATATCGCGTGTGTAACGGTATAAGGACGTATGTGCCAATATACGACCTCTTACCACGTATAAAAGTGAAAGGCCATATCTTTTTTTTTCCTGTATTTCCGCCGAAAATGCCAAAACGCGTTAAAAAAAAAAAAAGGATTTGAAGAATTATTCAATTTAGGTAAAAAGTCGTAAGTACTGGTGGTTACGCCCTCTCATCTCTAAATTTGTGAGAAAAAATGTGATGGTAAAGAAAATAAGTTGGTGGTGAAAGAGCGGATGCACCAAACATACGACCTTTTACCACCAAAATCGCCTTTTTGGCGGATACGACCTTATACCATTAGACACGCGATATATTTGATTGTTACCGTCCCTCGTAATAAAATTATCTCAATTCTAAATCATGTAATGGAAATAACATTATGGAGTCATTGTGTAACTTTAGACGAAAAAAGTCTAAAGATCTGGCCAGCTCATCAACTGATACCATCGGCTCGATGTTCGTTACGGAGACCTCGAATTCAGTTGCTGAATTTGACGAGAATAGTGCCCACCTTTTCAGTGACAGTATTTTATCCGCCGAGAGTAATGTATCCACGGAAATGGACATCCCTGTCCGTTGCAGCGGAAAAGAGATTGCGTCCGTCGAAGCGAATCTGTGTACTCTGAGCATAGATACGAAAATCGCGTCGGAAAGAGTTGAACCTACTCATGAATCGAGGCACCAAAGTTGCCAAAGGATCGTCAGAGGTTCATTTCATCAAGGTGACTCTAGATTTTCGTGGCGCACTCGAGGAAAGCAGTGTACTGCGAATGCCGCAGTAGCCCTGGCTATGTGCAAGAACACTGATCCCGGTTTATAGACTTCAGCACACGTGGATTCCGTGCTCATGACAGGTGATAAACTGTACACAGACAGCATGGCAGCCCGTAATGATGTTGATCCGGATGAAATGCACACGGAGTTTTTGACAGCTACGGAGCTAAGGACGGATATTGAAATCCATTCTGAGAAGTACATTCTTCGTGTAAGACCCGAGTGGATGTGCGGTCATTTAGACAACGATCATCCTGACGATGGTTTCCCAAACTTGAGGAATCGAATATGCGACTTTTTAGCTGAAGAGACATTGAGCATTCTCACCGCCAATTCAATTTCCGTCGCTATTTTCAAAATGGGAGGTACAGTGTGGATGTTCGATTCACACAGTAGAAGTCAAGCAGGAGAAGCTACCTCCGATGGTCGAGCCTGTTTGTTGGAATTTCCAAACGTGGAATCCTTGTTCAAACTATTACGGAAGAATATTCCTGCCGGAAGACCAGATGACCCATCGCAAGATACTTACGACCTTACAGAAGTTGACTTACTACGTGAGCGTGATAAGGAACAATTGTATATGCAGGCTGAAGCAGTATCTAGTCCACCGAGCGCAACTCAGATGGAATGCGATACGCTTCCGAACGTTTATCTAGAAGCAAGGTTGCACTCGGAAGAAATGTCGATCGAAGAACGCAATCTCGAAATAGAAATTGCAAATATAGTCGAAGAAGAACGATTAATCGACGAACAACATAAAGTAGAACTAAGCCACGATGCGATAGACGAAGGCTTGCGGGATGTCAGCGGGCTGGAAAAAGGAGTATACTCATTTCTCCATGTCTGGAATAAGTTGCATGCGATGTTCGATGAACACCAGAGAGGCATCGAATGTCATTTCCGTGACCTGCGACTCGTCGGATATCGCCATGTTGGACTGAAGACATCATTGCACTTCAAGTGCTCGATGTGTTCTTTCCAAACATCCATTATGAGTGAGCCTGAGGATGATGATGAGTTAGACATCAATACAGCGGCCGTACTGGGGAGTCTGTGTGCTGGAATAGGACACTCTCAGCTCGAACAGCTCTTAGGTGCGATGGATGTCAAATGTATGGCTGCTACAACATTTCGACGCACTCACGACACGGTTTACGATGGGTTAGTGAAAACCGCAGCATCGGAGATGAAGTTAGCTGGTGACGAAGAACGTGAACTTGCCATACAGAGAAACGACGTCATCAACGGGATTCCACATATACCCGTGGTAGCTGATGGCAGTTGGATGAAGAGATCGTACAAATTAGGGAAGTACGATTCATCATCTGGCTTAGGAGCGATCGTCGGATTTCACTCGAAAAAAGTATTGTTTGTCGGAGTGAGGAATAAATATTGCTCGATCTGCGAACCGGCGATAAAAAAAGGCGCGACTCCTAGAGGACATACGTGCTACAAGAATTGGGGTCGCAACGCAAGTTCGACCAGTATGGAAGGCGACGCAATCTTAGAAGGATTCAAGAACAGCTTGGACCAGCACGGGCTCATATACTCCGTTCTTATAGCCGATGGAGACAGTAGTGTTTATAAAAAAATAACTGACTACAACCCCTATCGTAAGGAAGACATATACGTCAAAAGCGTAGAATGTGGAAATCACTTGATAAGAAATGTCGGCAGCAAAGTGAAGGAACTTGCAAGAAGGAAAGGAATACCTGGCCCCCTTCGTAGGAGGATAGCTGACAGTGTACCAAGGTTCAATGTTGCCATCAGAAAAGCTGTTCAGTATAGACTGCAGCAGAATATATCGTCGACTGAGACGAACAAGATGCTGCGAAAAGACATTTTGAACATTCCCAGTCACATTTTTGGAGAACATGCAAAATGCGCCTCTCTTGGGTATTTCTGCAACGGTGTACCCAAATTGAACGAAGAAAATGTTGTTCCGGAAATGAAAATATCAGGGCTATTCGATGCAATGGAAGACACTGTGTCACGTCTCAGCCATCATACTGATAGTTTACTCTATAATGTTAATAACAATACCGTCGAATCATACAACGGCATAGTAGCTAAATTTATAGGTGGAAAGCGCATCAATTACGGCAAGAGAAATTCTTATAATGCGCGAAGCCTAGGTGCTGCCGCACAATTCAACAGTAAGAAAGTTTTAACGCGTTATAGAGAGGTGGCAGGTAAAGAACCGTCACAGGTGGCAAGCGTTATGGAGAGTAACAGAGCGCGGTGGGCAGAGTTACAGAAACAACGCGTCGTTCGTGCAAAAGAAGCCAACGTCGTCAGACGGATAGAGATGATCAGACAGCAAACAGTCGACAAAGATTACGGTCCGAGCTCAGAAAAAACAGATCTGAGTGAGGAAGCGTATGCTTTTGAACTGGACCGACACGTCGCTAGATTGAAGGCTTTTCAACAAAATCGAATTACTCTAGAAAGGGAAACTGTCGATCAAGCGAACAGCACGCTGTGGTTGTCTACGAGACGAAAACTGCTTACCGCATCTAAATTCGGTCAAATATGTCACATGAGGAAAGGCACGTCTTGTAAAGCTAACGTGAAGGCGATATTGTATTCAAGTACTTTAAAAAATATACCTGCTGTAGAATACGGACGAAAAAACGAAGAACCCGCTCGCTTGGAACTCGAAAAGCAAAAACATGTCCAAGTGCGCGAATGCGGTTTATTTGTTGACACCGAAATTCTTGGTTTGGGCGCTTCACCTGACGGTCTCATCGGTGATGATGGAATCGTAGAAATAAAATGTCCGTATTCCGCCCGCGAATTAACGCCAGACCAAGCTATTGCCAAAAATATTATCGCTGTGCGTACAATATTTAAAAATGTCGACGCTTCTGAAATGAATGAGAACCATGAATACTATTATCAGGTACAAGGGCAGTTACACATAACTGGAAGAGATTACTGTCTTTTCATGGTGTGGACGCCCTACGGTTCGAAAATCATAAGAGTAGCCAGAGATGACGAATTCTGGAATAAAAAGATGAAATCTTGTCTGCTAGAGTTCTACGAAAACTGCTTGGTCCCTGAAATAGTTGACAGTCGCTATGTCAGGAGTATGCCTATAAGGGATCCACCGTACATACTCGAGGCACAGGAAGTAACCGCCAAACGAAAGCAAGAGAAAGAAGCAAAAGTGGTAGCGAGAAAGAAACAAAAAGAGGTAGATGAGGGAGATCCGCGTTAAATTTGAACGCGATGTTACTTGTAACGGCGTGTGCATGTATCGCGTTGAGTTTCGCGCGAGGAAGGTGCAAACACCTGAAAAGTAAAACCGTACATAAATATTGCGTGCCCAAGCGCGCAATGTGTCGGGACTTTTGAGCTGAAGCTATATATGTACGTCCCGTACGAATATTGCGTTGAGATTCGCGCAAGTCGAGTACGGGCGCAGCAAAACAGCCCGTATACGAATCTCCGTGCCGGTAGCACTCACATATATATTGCGTTGATTTTCGCGCAATGAAGATGCGACCGGTGAAAGAGTAATATTCGTACTACATAATCAACGTGGCGCCCAAATATTGCGTTGAGATTTCGCGCAAGTCGCGGGCGCGCGTATAACAGAACAGTAAAACCTATATTATATACAATGGTTCGTCCACGGCACTTACATATATTGCGTTGATTTTCGCGCAATGTAGATGCAAGCAATCGCACCACTTTTGCTATCACCTGTATTCCCCCTACCTGATGGAAGACATCCCACTACCTTCTCGTGGTTTCCGTCGAGCAGTATCACTTGTACATAATTCATTGATTATAACACGGTATCATTTATTGTATAGGGGAGACCGCGGCAAACTGGGCACCTGTTCTGAAAATTTGAAAAATTTGTTCCGCAAATCTTTCGAAAGCTTTTCTTTTACCTAAAAACAGGGTTGTTACCGACTCTCAATTTCCAAATTACCTGACCTTTACAGGTCACTGACCAAGAATGTACTTTGTTCAGGGCTATTTATTATCGTTTATTTAGGACATGCGGCCAAAACTTTATTTTAAATGGAACACATTTCAATCCTTGGAAAAGAATGAACCCGCTGCTCTTGAATCTCCCCCGAGATTCATCAGCGTAAAAACTGAAAGTGATTGAAAATTTTTAGCAAAATCGACATATCGAAACGGAAATTAAGAAATGGTCCCCCCTATTTCAACAGCAATACTTTTCAATATAGTATATCAGTATTCAAACTGTACAATTGGTATTGGCCAAAAGTGGAGATCCCTGTTACTGATGTATATGAATAGATAAGTCTATGAATCTGTTTCATATTCAGCTCTCATCAAAACCGTATGAAATATAATTCAGACACAGGTTAGTGATTGTTGTAAACATTTTTATTCGAATCAGTCTGCTCACGTTCATATGTAATGCGAAACCATGAAATTTTCACGAATTTTTCTATGCGAAATTTATTTTCAGTGCAACCGTTCAAATCAACCCAAATAAAATTGCCCTCTCTGAAGCATATGGGGTATTCCACGCCAACTCGACTTGCCGCGGACCCTCACCATTTTTGATTTCTCTTTTCTTCGAGTGTGATGGAAGGGAGGGCGAAAAATGAACGTCTGAATTATTTCAGATTGCTTGGTGGAGTATTTTCGAAGATGATATCATATTGTCATTGCATTCCAGAAATATTTTCATTCAGTTATTTTCACGTGGCGTGATGAATTGGGGAAGAAGAGCAAAGTTGTTGAAATGAAGTTTGTTTTTTCAGCCTTTCGGTCAACTTTCTAAAACTCATAATTCCTAAAACTCATAACATCTAGTACGAGGATTTTTTTCTGGGAGGGAATTGAAGTCTCCACTCCCTTTCTTTGTTCAAAAAACTTTATTATGAACATCGTTCTTGGGATATTTTTCAAAACGAAAAAAAAACTGTCCAAATTGGGAAAAGATACGTTTCTAAATGTGCTTTTTTGATAAAAGGGGTTACGAACGGTAACTGTGTATACAAAAAGGCGAATATATACAAGTACAGGAGTTCAAAAGAATATATTTCTTTTACCTGTACTGATGATTGGTATACATTTGGGAATAATATATCGCGTTACTAATGCCATAAGGTGGTAAACGCCAAAAATGCGATTTGAGTGCCAGAAGGTCGTATAATTTTTTTTTTCTGCATTCGCTTTAGAATCGACAATTACGTGTAAATCAATTGAAATTAGACATTCGGAAAATTAAAAGCAGAAGGTCGTATATACCGAACACATACGACCTTCTGGCTTTAGTTTTACGGAAAAATCACGAAAACTAAAGCCAGAAGGTCGTAGTCGCCAAAAAAAACTTGTTTTTCGGTAACTTCAATGGAAATACAGGTTTCCATCGATTTCATGGCGAATCCGAGAGAAAAAAAAAGGCGGATACGACTTCTGACTTTAACTTTTTCGATTTTTCCCTGAAAATAAAGCCAGGAGGTCATATCCGCAAAAAAAAAAATTCTCAAGAATTTCGATAAATCTATGTGTTTTTCATTGGTTTCATGGCGATTCCGAAGAAAAAATGAATATACGACCTTTTGGTTTCAATAGAACCAGAAGGTCGTATAGCGTCGCTTACGACCTCATGGCATTAGTAACGCGATATCATAAATCAATAATTCATCAAATTTCTCAAAGTATATTGTTGAGTATATCGATTTAGTGACGGTGAAAATGTTCGACATGTCACATCGTTGGAATGGTTAGCAAAGAAAATACGCCTAACTGAATGTAATGAGTTTTTGAAGATCTTTTTTTTTTTTGTTCAATATAGTGAGAAATATTCCTATGAAGAATATTCCCATGATTGTGTCCCTGAGTATTAGCAATATAATGCTGCCGTGTTATCTAATAGTAGTTCAATTCCGCTAACAAACTAATAAAAACAGAACAAATTTTCGAGTTCTCTCCTTATTATAAATATATTGTTTTGCCGGTCAGATTTCAGTCATCACGTAAATAGTAGCATGATCCTAAATATAAGAATACCAGTTCTAAACATCCACGTTATATCCACATTCTAACAAAAATGCAGAAAAGCAGAATTATAATGATGACGACAAAAGAAAAAATTTAAAAGGCGAATATATGTACGTGACTTTACAAATAGGTTGAGCGTCTCCACCTGAGGCCCCGCCCATACCGAGTTCTCAGGCTCGGTGCTAGAGGCGCCACATACGCTAGATTATTTCAATAGGGTTCTACGGCTGGGCGCTAGAGGCGCTCTTCCGATCGAGGAGTTGTCGGAGCTCGCTCAAAAGCCCTTAAGATCTCAATTAATTGCAGTAGTGATTCAGAAAGGCTTGGAAAGCTTTTATTGTCGAGATTAAAACTTGATGTTCTGAAAGAACTGTCGAAATTTATTCCGAACAGCTGATTGTTGGCTTCGATTCGATGTGTCGGATCATTTTGAGAGGAATTGTTTATCCGATTAAACTGGAAACTAGTGGTCTAAATGATGGGTGCTTGGAAAAAACGAAGCAGGTAGGTGGAAACAGTTTATTCAATCATGATAGTTCAATACAGTAGAAATAATCCAAATTCTTTTGATTAACAGGAAATGTTGGTGAATGAATGCTGTTTGGTTGGAAAATTCAAGAATGAGTCTACAACAGCCGAATGATTGCATCTCTGCCTTTCATTGACATCTCCCATTTAATTTCATCTCAAGTGAAGAGATCATCGCCACTTTTGTCGGTTGACCGAAGAAATTGTTATAATTTCTTTCAATTTTAAATATTTTTCATGCAACGTTTCTTTTCAATATCTTTCTCGACAGAAAGGAACATTAAATTTACGAGTTCTGAAATAGAAAAACATGAAACCAATTTTTCAAGAAGTTTGAATATTTTATCATCTGTGATTGAAATGTGATTTTTTTCTTTCACGAGTCTAGTTTAATTAAGTTTCCCTCGAATCTCCTCCTACCACAGCAGATTATTGTCAATCGTAAAAATTTTCTAATGATAAGCAGAATTCATTCTGTAAATCATCGACAGTGTTCGAGTTACTGAATACAGAGGGCCCTATACTGAAATTAAAAATGTATCAACTTTCGGTTCATTGAAATTATTTCTGAACAAGCGATTATTTGTAATGCAACGTGTATTAGCAAATAAATGCATTTGTAGCCCTTGACGAGGTTTGCCCAAGTATTTTCAAGAAGACACAAGTACAGACACAGCGACAGAGATAACTGAGACAGCTGGAACTAGGTAGCGGGGTGAAATTATAAACCAAAACTAACTTTAGAGATATTTTCAACTAAAAATGTTGAAGATTCCTGGATTTCGATTGTATCAGTTCGGCTAGCAAAACCTATTGAACCAAATGACAAAAGTAACGAAGCCCAAGTTCAAAATAAAAATATTCATGTGTTCTAATAATTCCTTGACGCTGTGACGTAGCACTAATGGCCGAATAAAAAACTCATCATTATTGGCTTGAACAAAGTAAAATGGTCAAATATTTAAACATCCACGTCTGTACTGTGCGAGTTCTTCAATTTCGCCCCAGTCAATGATGTAAAGATGGAGGTGATGGTCCAACAAAAACACTTGAACTCCTGTTGCCTGACAGAACGACCACATCGAATAGTTGAAATGGTGGCACCGATCAAGAAAACATGGTCCTTGCTGGCAGAACGTTTTGATTACCAGGTAACATACAATTTTCCTACTGCTGATCGAGCCTCCTAGAAAAACGGATTTTATTATTGATTGCATGGCAAAATGTTGTACCACTCAAAGATCACAGAATCAGAATTGTACTCACGAACCCCGATGACTTCTCCGAGGAGAAAACTTGAACGTCGACGACTTTAGTCCCACTTCACTGTTTGATTGTTTCCTAGCTGAAAATAAAAGGTGCTATTATCAGACCTGCTTCTGCTGATTTTGGATTCAACTAATGGAATGCATTGTACTTTGATGATGTAAACTACACTGTGATTAACTGTTATCCTTTTCCTCTTTTCATTCTTGGATTTTTGGGGCGTCCTTCTTTGGTAATCAAACATCGTTCGCTGTACTAAGGAGTTGCATTTAACAAAGCTGACGAAGGGTCTGTGAGAGTTTCAGTCAGGTACATCTGCTGTAAATTTACACTCCTTGTACTCGTAAATTTCATGGACAAGCCGTATCATTTTGTTGTGTTCCTTTCTATTAATTTTATTCGTTTATTCCATGTTCATCGACACTGATTATTGGCCTCCGGAGCACTGCACTGGGATGAGTCCACTCTGGAACTATCTTCTACTCGGATTTAACAATCTGTTTATTGTTTACCTAATGTGAATAAAGAATATTTTTTCAATAAACGTTAATTTCACTCACCTGCCTCAGTTTGTCCAGACTGCCACCTCATAATGACCTTTCAGATTTGATTTCGGATTTCATCTTTCAACAAATCACTTCAAGATAATTATTGTAGTAGCGATTAATTGTTGTTTTCACATTGCATCTTTTATTGCACCCACTGAATAATCTTCCGATATGGACTGCGTTATTAAAAACTGCTCGTCCGTGTTTTTTTTTTTTTTTTCGCTAATTATCGTCAAATTAAAATAAAAATCATAACCTCGATTGACTACTTTACGCGCGAGAGTTTGACAGCAGGTCTCGCTTAATTTTCTTCAAGTTGGCACCCATGCCTCACAGGTTGAAATACCTCCGCGGGACGATCCTACCGACCAATGAAATTAAATTAATTTGGCGCGTGCGCAGTCACTGTATACTTTCTAGATTTCCTCTCGGTACATAGTATAGTTTGTAGGCAAAAAGATTTTCAAATGTTATGATTAGCTGAATATCAAAATATGTAGTCTGAATTTTATCTTCATTTTCTCTCATCACATTCTGAGTTTCTTCGTTTTTGTATCTGTGTGTAGAGGAGGACATAGACGAGGAAACATTTTTAACATTGCCTCATGAAGCAGTGAGCAAAATTATTTCAACTATTGGGCGACAGTGGAAATTTATCCGCAAGCTACAGAAGTACATATCTCGAACGGGTAGTCATGAATTGGTAAATAATTTTTATTAACATGTGCATGTTTTTCAAAACGTTAACGATCTATTTATCTGATAACGAGCAGGCAGCTCCAGCAGACAGCTGGAGTGGCGTTTTATCTTTCCGATAGTTTCTTGCGCATATTACGTTCTAAAATAATGAGATATGTTGACCAATGTAGGATTATAATGTCTGTAGATCTTCTCCGTGATATGGTTTTTAATTTATTTATGTAGGACGCTCAACCACAAATGAATAGTGAAGACAGTCTTTCAATATCTTCATCGTGCTCGGAACAAGGTGTGCCTAGTACGAGTGAGCCGGAATCTTCTGACGGCGAGGTCCGTATAATATTTATTTAAATGTTGCATTCTGTACACCCTAGGGTGTTGAACAAAAAAAAATCTTTCTTCAAACGCGCATCAAGATTTCGGTAAAGCATCTCAAATTGAATATTTCAGTCAAATATCAGCTCTCAATATTGATATTTAGAGGTGCCTATTTTATTTTTTTCGTTTTAAGGTGCTTCCCTACGCAATTCCACCAGACCTGAAAACATCGGGAAGAGAGGTGTTATTAAACCGAATATCTCTGCCTGGGCACCGAAATCAATGAAACGAACTTCGTCGCGCAATTCTATGTACGATTTCGAATACGTATGGCCAAAAAAATGTTTTTTTTTACGCGAAAATAGAGAAGATATCCATGTAAAACGTTTTCGAAGCCGTTTTACATGGATATCTTCTCTATTTTCGCGTTTTCGAAGCCGTTCTACATGGATATCTTCTCTATTTTCGCGTAAAAAAAACATTTTTTTGGCCGTACGTATTCGAAATCGTACATAGAATTGCGCGACGAAGTTTGTTTCATTGATTTCGGTTCCCAGACAGAGATATTCCGTTTAATAACACCTTTTTTCCCAATGTTTTTAGGTCTGGTGGAATTGCGTAGGGAAGCACCTTAAGAATTTTTTTAGATGTTCTTCAAATGGTAAATGGCAAAAATAAAATACGCACCCCTAAGTATCAATATTAAAAGAGCTCATATTTGTCTGAGATATTCTATTTGAGATGCTCTACCGGAATTATGATGCGCGTTTAAAAAAAAAAAAAGAATTTCTGTTTTTTTGGAACACCTTAATGTACACGTTATTCGCGGTGTCACAGAATTTGTGCCTGCGAATAATACTGCGATTTAGGGCAAAAAAAATTAATAGACTGAAATAGTCGGAATTTAACCTCGACCCCTGTATAGTAGGATATCAATCATTATTTTATATCTTATTTCTTCTCGATTATTTAGACATAAATTTTGATGATTTAAAATTACGTCAAATATGTTATGGTATACAGGGTGATTCAAAATTCGTGACAAATCTCTTGAGGGGTCATCTTTGCCAAAATCGGGATCGAAAGTTCCTCAGCCATTTTACCGAAAAATGATTTTTTTCGTTCGAACCATAACACAATGTTCTAACATCTTCCACCAAATAAAAAACTTTCACCGAGAAATCTCTAATATTGGAAAAAAAAAAACTCAGTGGCATCATTTGGGATTTTTCAAAATTGACAGATGGTATGAAAAAAAAAAAGATCGTTCGTCGGAGAAAAAATTTGTATGGAAAAAAATCATTTTTCGGAAAAATGGCTGAGGGACTTTCGATCCCGATTTTGACGAGGATGAACCCCTTCAGAGATTCGTCACGAATTCTGAATCACCCTGTATATAGAATTGATAGTAGATCCAATTATTTTTATTCTCACAGAAGCTCAGGGTTCTTCTACAAAAGTCAGTGACAGGAAAGTGTCTGCTAGCACAATCAAGCCTAACATCAGCCCACAGGAGAAACTTGTGCCAAATAATAATTGACCATCTCCTCGGAGACTGTTTAAAGTGAGCATGCATGTCAAGAATAACTCTAAGAATTCCATTGTTCAAATCTATTAACTCCGAAAGTACATTGCAAAAAATAAATAATGGTCTACCGGTAATTAATAACTCTGAATTGCTATAATCATTTTGATAAGTATATGCTTCTTGTTGTAATACCCTATCGAATTGTGATGGATACAAAAAAATCTTATTCCATGACATGTTCTAATTGTTCTCTTTAGTTGAGTTTAATGTTTTTGCTCGTACTATAATGGTAATATTTCAATATTGGTTTAGAATTCGGCCGTCAGAATTTATATTCTGGTCAAAAGAAATACAAGCTGTATTTCCAAATGAAAAATGTGGCAGTTACTTCGTCCCTTACCAGGGTGGAGCGATGAAAGTATTGGCACGTGGAAAACTTTGGGACAGATATGCGAATATTAAACGAAAAATAAAACAGTGCAACATATCATCTGACGTCGCAGACAAGTCTTCTATAACGACTCGAACGTCAGACGACGGAGAAAAATATCTTTCCGAACTGAAATCTGCATCGCTGGACGATGAAGCTTTAATTAAAGATTTATGGGAGAAGACCACTCTTACACGGAACCAAAAATGTGATATTTTTGAATATTATGAAGAATATCCTATGTTAAAGACCCCTTCTGGATCAACCTTGGTATGCAATCTGAAATAAGACACACATCATACACTATACATACGATTTTACGATTGATATTTCCTTTCTACAGCTTCAGATTGACTATGCTCAGTTACAACCAGGGAGCATTCGAAATTTCACAGAAAATTGGCCCAAGGTCGCACCGAAGATAATTAAACTAGCTGTGGAAAAAATAAGTACTCGCGCCATTCTTGAAAATAATGGTGAGAGCGGTATGTGTCGTCGGAGGGAATAGTGATTGAGAGCACGTTGCAAATTTTCATGTTAATATCATATTGTTCCAGAAAATACACCACCCGAAATACTCGCTTTACGCGTATTACCATACCTGTTCCGGCCAGTGCAGTCAGGTAAAGGAAAGAAATACAGACCTACTCAACAGGAGCAAGCGAACAACTTCATTCTGTGGTCGAATGTAAGTTGACCTAATTTCCAAAAATTTAATACACAGTTGACATTAGATTAACGAATAACCATTGATTGTATATCAAATCATTTGTAAGATGTTTTTCAGTCATTTGATCCAAAAATTGTGAGTTTGAATTGACTGTAACTTTTCTGTGTTGTTTATTCAATGATCGTTCATCGAATAAATAATATGTCAATTTTTCATTCCGGTCCTTCAGAATATTATAACGTTTTTTATATTCGCTTGCAGAGCTGGAAAGTTGTACAGGAGTTTATCAGAACAATTTAGTGTGCTTTGCTATGTTTTGTATACCGCATAGTAAAAAATTATCATCCAGTGATGTACATTACACATCCACTCTTTAATGATGAGTAATTTCCTTCAGTTAATTTTGGTTTTCGTTCGATATGCTTAGGTCGTTTCTGATTTGGACAAAAGTCTCAAAGTTTGGTGCGAATTACTACAAAAGAATGGATTCACGTGCCAACCCATTGTTGCTGCAGTCGGACCACTACATAAATTAGAGGCAGTCTACGTCATCATAAATGACGTCAAATATAAATTCCAGACACTGGTAGCGGCGGTAGACTTCTGTTTCAAATCGTTTTATGCACTACATGCTCAATACCCACACCAGGCTGAACTGATTTGGACCTTTCTACAGGTCTATATTTATGGAATTGAGGCCTGCGATAAGAACTTCGTTTCGGTAAATACTCTCTGTTCAGACCTAGATGGCTTAAAAACAGGAAGTGGATCTGTCAGCTCAGATTCTGATTAAATTCTGAGTCTTTCTTAGAATTAAGAAGGTTATATAAGATGGTTTCATAGGATAATTTCAAAAATAAAAAAATAAAGTTTTCAAAAATGGATTATATAAGATGCCGAATTTGTTTGACTTCAATGGAAGCCAAGTGTTACGTGCGCAACTTTCATATATATATATATATTGTGAAATTCTTTTTCTTTCTAAATTTATCTCATCCAATACATATATTCAATATAATATATGCTTGGTATTGCAACCCCTGCAATCCGGATTCTTCCTAACCAAGCCTATACATTCATTCATTCAATATATTCATTTATCCAATATATATATGAGATAAATATCAACTTCCTTTAACTGCGCAATAGTCTATTCCGTTCATTTTTCAAACGTGACTTAAAACGCAAAAGTAACCATATTGAAATATAATATTTAATTCTATTGAATGTTTATCCCTTCTTGAAGTGGCTCATAAGTCACGTAGGCGTAGATAACGGCGAGGCAATACTGGGACCCCCATCTTGCTGACCCGTCATATCCACACTACCAAACTAGTATGTAGATGTAGCTTTCTCTCTCTAATTTTCCAAAGAAATGGGAAAAACTAAGCTAAAGACGAGTAGAACAATAAAATAATAAAGTCAGGAATTATTGGAATTAAAAGATCAAGCAAATGATTAATAATTTACATATAAGATCAAGCTATTAGTGTGGTCTGAAGAATATTCAAATCAGATTAGTGTGAGTGAGCTATGGGTGAGCCATGGAGTACCATGGGCCCGCGTGACGTCACAGGACGCCAACGCTTACGCCTAACTGCAAGTAGTCCCCAGACCAATCAGGCGACAATTAGCCACTAAGCAAGGCCCTAATTGGCTAAGCCACGCGCGCAGTAATACATACATTGTTGCAACCGCGGGGACCTCGTCGCCTTTGAACTTGAACTGGCGTCTTTCTTCTGGTAAATCGCGACGTGCGTGGATGTAAGGAACCGTGTGCTAACTAGAGCCAAGAGTTATACTCAATCTTTTCTTTGTTTCATAAGTGAAGTGGTAGTATAAAGGACTCAGTACCCGTCAATAAATTACATAAACGAGATATAATCTAATAGTTTAGTGATCCGTTTATTAGTCTTAGATTCAGTGCAGAGACACATATATTTTCATTTTTCTTCATCTCATAACTGCCATAGATCCCTTCCGGATTTATGTAACATTAAGAAAATCAAATAACTACTAAATTTAACTTAAATCATTTCAATCATTGTTATTAATTCAGCGTTAAATCTAATCTTAAATTCGGAATAATATTTCATTCAGTTCAATAAGACAATATCTAAATACATACGAAATTCAAAGGCTACGAGGTTCCTAAGGTGAGGGAGGCCAATACCTATCAAAGTAGACCCATGGTACCCCAGGTCAACCAAGGCTAAGTAACCACGAACGCTCACAAATTGCTCATTTATAAATTATATTATACTTTTGAACTTGTTATACCGTATTCCAGAATTCCTTAGATTTAAACATTTGCATGACAAAATATATAATTCAATCAAATGAATAGTATAATCACGGGAATATCGTTATAAGCTAATACCCACGGTATTTCGGGATAAACCCTTGCTAGTAACGAGACCACCCGGCGAACTTGTGACACTATTCATTAATTTCAACCTGCACAATCTTATCATTATTATATTTACCTGTTAAACTCGAGATTGGTATAAGTGTAAAATCAGAAACCCAAACGGGATAATTCAATAGAATTTCGGGTTTTACCCTAATCCCGCTGGGTCTCCTTACTTTTAAACTTTACTTATAAAATCTTTAAGAGAACGGGTATTACCGCTCCAGTCGAGTCACCAATACCCGAGCTACCGATCTCGATTTTATCTCACTATGTAACCATTATAATTAAGGTTATATCTATATATATATATATATATATATTTTTAAGAATTAATACTACGAATGAATCGTGACCTGAACGATTCTAATTGCACTACCTGGCTGGGATAATTCATAGAATTTCGGGTTTTACCCTAATCCCAGTGCGAGGCTACCTTCGCGCGCATAAACGAAACCGTTATTTTGTAGAGAGAGAGAGATACTATTTCATTGTAATATTTCATTATATCATTTTTGATTATCTCAACGTGCGAATCGTGAATAGGCCTTTCCTTACTCTATCTATTATTCGATAGTAGCTTCCCTATACGAACTAGCCAAACCTTCACGATCCCCACGTCGGTGACTGAATATCACATTATTATTTGACCAATTTATATTATTCATCAGCTCAAGTCCATTTCATTTGTGAGGGCTTGAACCATATCATAATTGTCACCTTCCTAATCGTTCAAGAATATATTATGGATTTTACCAGTTAATCCTTATTATCATTTGAATCACCTTATTCATCTATTTTATTTATCATATCAACTAGCCTCACCGAAGTTTAAACAATTCAATTGAGACCTGTATAGGACTAGGCGGCAACGATCCTATTTACCGGTTTATCGTAAGATAGATCTTTTCTTTAATTTTATTATTTTCGCGCATGTGACGGGTATCCTAACAGTCGACAGGTCCTCGCTTGTCAATTGAACCGTTCGGATTATTAACCACTCTACCCACACCGTCCGTCACACAAGCAATATAAACTTCATATGAAATATAATCACAAAGGTATTGACGTAGTGTATTATTGTAGTGTAGAGTTATGCAATCGACCATTTAATAATTTAAAAAGTCTGAGAAACCACTTCACTTCACATGAAATTGTTTATGATGCATCTCTTCATAATGCTGATTTTGAAAAACTAGATACTCCTTCGAGAGTAGTCTGTCAAACAGATTATAATTCAAACAAATATGATTCCAATAATGAAAGCCGTATTATCATGAAAGATAATATCAAGTTGAATAATTTAAACGTTTCTACAGCCTCTTCTAATGATTCATTATCCAGAGAAGCCGTTAGTATTATATCTGAATTTTACTCGGATACCAGCTTAACTCGAATTCAAGTTCAGCAAATTGTAAACAGATTCAATTTGCTCCTGAATAACGAAAGTGTGAATTTTCTAAAATTTCGAGTACTAGCCTTGATTGATGATGATGCTAAGGGAGAAATAGGTGAACAGTTTGATCGATTCCAATCTATGTTCAGCAATTTGGATACAGAGCATAAACGTTTGAAAGAACTGGAGTTAAATTAGTATTACATCAAGCCCCGTGAATTTGTATTAGGATTCGTAGAGGAAAAAAATAGGGCGGGGTTACTTGATAATATAAAAATGACCGGTCAGTTCATTCCGTTGGGTGAAGTTCTGACAGCTTTCTTCGAAGCTCCAGATGTTCTGAAGGAAACTCTTAGTTACATTTCGTCTTCGCAATCTACCAATCATTTCATTATTTCAAATATAATACAAACTGAGTTCTGGAAAAACAAAATAGGAACCCCCATGGTTCAGGCTGATAATATAGTGCTCCCATTATTGATGTACGAAGACGACTTCGAGACAGGTAACCCGCTCGGATCCTATGCTACCATTCACAAATTGTCCGGTCTCTATGTGTCTATTCCTTGCCTTCCACCGAAATTCAGCTCAAAATTAAACAACATTTTTCTGTTTCAATTAGTTCACGCAGATGACGCTAAGATTACTCCTAAAGACTGTTTATATGCTGAAGTAATTAAAGAATTGAATACTCTTGCAACAAACGGTATAACGATCAATCTTCCTGAAATAACTTACAATATCTATTTTAAACTGGCTCTGATAGTTGGTGATAATTTAGGCTTAAACACGATCTTAGGCTATACACAAAGTTTTTCAGCCAATCATTTTTGTAGAGAGTGTACAGCATCCAAACTTGAAAGCAAAACTATGTGCGTAGAAAATAAGACAATACTTAGAAGTGTAAGTGACTATGAATCAGCTGTCGCAAATGGTAGCATGAGTATCAAAGAATACAGTGTGTGGAATAAGGTTGAAGGCTATCATGTTGCGGAAAATCATGTCGCAGATATAATGCATGACGAATTAGAGGGGGTCTGTCGTTATGAAGTATCTTATATACTACGTAATTGGATTACAATCCAAAAATTGTTTACGGTCGAAACATTGAATGACAAGTTGAAGTACTTCAAATTTCCACCTGGTAATAATCCACCCGGGTCCATTACTATGCAAAATATAAAATCATGCAATATAAGAATGTCTGCAGCAGAGATGAAGTGTTTTATTCTACATGCAGGCTTGATTCTTGGTGACCTCATCCCTAAGGGTAATGTCGAATGGGAACTTTATAAATTGTTACGGCAAATAGTGTCATTAACTCTAGAATCATTCTGTACGTTGGAGTCGTGTGATCTATTAGATACACTTCTCGAAGAACATCATGAGTTGTTTATTCAACTTTTCGAAAACTGTTTGAAACCTAAGCACCATTTCATGATTCACTATCCGAGGATGATGCGAATAGTAGGACCTTTGCGTCATTTATGGGCAATGCGGTTCGAAGGGAAGCACCGACCATTCAAAAATATGGCTGCAGTCACACGTAATCGAGTTAATATATGTCAGACACTTGCTATAAAAAACCAACTTCATTTAAACGACTTGCTTCTTAACAGACGAATCTTTGAAAATATCACACTTTGTCGCGATACGAGCACGAGTTTACCGAAAAATTTCATTAAATACAGGTGCATAAAATATGTAATTCTGGAAAATGTCAAATATCAAATTGGAGTAACAGTAACTACTGGGCATGATGAATTTCCTATATTTGGAATAATCACACACATTTTTTGTAAAAAATTAAATAATAACCATCTATCACATGCTGATTTTAGTATTTTAGTTGAAAGAGTAAAAACCGAAGGTATTAATGAACATCTGCAGGCTTACAAAGTGGAGGAAACAGAGAGTTTTGATTTTTTAGAAATGCAGTCCTTACCTGATCGTGAACTCCAATACATTCATTTTTGTTCGGATGGTGGATCATATGTTTGCTTATAATAGTACTACAACTTTTAATTATCAATATATCAAATAGATTTAGATGACATTACCATTTCCAATGGTTAAACTTGTACCTGTCAAGTCAGCTTGTACAAAATGAGTGAAACTCTGCGTTTTCTGTTTTTAATATTAGGCGGTATTCCACGCCATACCCTTTTGACTTTACCATTTTTGATTTGACTAATTTTATTCATGTGTTCTAGTACATAATCAAAGAAACATATTATAACGATTATATATTGATAAAACGGTGCCGATTTGGCATGTTATACCCTTTGCGTGATATACAGAATGGTACAAATAATTTTTATACTAATTCTTACTAATTATATTTCATTATTATCTAGAAATTATCGAATATGTTGTGATAAAGGAAAGTACACCATGGCATTGACGCCAATAATTTTATTTTCATTTCCGAATCATTGCATAGATTGTTGAGATTTATTTTGCCTATATAGCAGTTTTCATTGAATGTATAGCTCCATAACCTTTACTACACTCGATTACGAATGTACGGTATATTTGCACGGTAGGTCGGAGTGAAAAAGGTCGATTTTCGCAGATCGTATTCTAATAGAGCGGGAAAGTTGCGTCTTGGCATCACTAAAAACTGTACCAAAGGAAAAAAATTTACAATCGATATCTTATGTTCGGGCAAACGCCCTGAAGTTTCGATTTTTTTAACACGGGGTTTAAATGGCAAAAAACGCAAAAAGACAAGTTGGCACTAAAAAATTTATAAAAACTCATTGGGTCGGCCAATTTCAGTCTTCGTACGCTCATTGGGGGCAGGAAGAATGTAGCTTTCGTTTGACGTTTTAAAATTCAAAATATCTCACTTGCTTTCGAAGATACACCCATTCGAAAATTGAGTTTTTCCGGAAAAAACTCAATTTTTCAATTTTGTATCTCCGAAAGTAAGATATTTTGGATTTTGAAACATCAAACCAAAGCTACATTTTTCCCGCCTCAATTAAGCGTATGAAGACTGAAATCAGCCGTCCCAGTGAGTTTCCATACATTTTTTAGTGCAAACTTGTCTTTTTGCGTTTTTTTCCATTTAAACCCCGTGTTAAAAAATTCAAAACTTCAGGGCGTTTGCCGGAACAGAAGATATCGATTGTAAATTTTTTCCTTTGGCACAGTTTTTAGTGCTGCCAAGACGCAACTTTCCGGCGCTATTAGAATACGATCCGCTAAAATCGACCTTTTTCACTCCGGCCTAATACACGGGGTGTGAAAAAATTATTGGTTTTCATTTCACCAGGTGACTCTTCAGCTCGTGAACGGTGAAAATATATAAAAACTCACTGCAGCAAAATTGGTCTTGACAAGATCGAATTTTTGGATCGGCTGTGAAAATTCTACTCGTTAAGAAGCGAAATATCTCAAACATGCATCGCAATCAAATTCTTGCCGTCTCAGATGTTGGGGAAAATTCGCTTTTTAACATGATTACTTTGAATTTTTTCTAACTCCAGAGCTTCCAGAAGCCTTGTTCAACGAGAAAGGTTTGTTTGCGATGCATGATTTCTTGAAGACTTGTCTCAACGACTAGAATTTTCAGAGTCAACGAAAGAATTTGACCTTGTCGAGATCAATTTTGCAGCAATAAGTTTTTATATATCTTCATCGATCTCGAGCTGTAGAATTGGTGGCCTATATTCTTTTTTTTTACACCCTGTCCAAATATAGTCAACATAAACATAATAGAATGTGACACATGAAATTTGTTAGCATAACCATTTTGTTTTCGTATGAATAAATATAGTACATGCCAATATTCTCTTATTATTCTAATGTTATAGTTCACCTAATGACCACGTTCCCAATCACGATATTCTATTGAGAAGCCTTGACTATAAAAATATGTTTGATGCCATATTTAACCCAACTACATGGTTTACGTAGTTATTAAAAGTAGCAGAAGATACTAAAATCTATAGTTTACGTAATCAACAGATTGTTCTATTACCCGTGTGAAATGCCAACCTTAACTATATTATACAGCAATCATAGAATAATAAGAATGTTATGCTGGACATGCAGAATGATAGCTGGTACTGGATTATGTATTGCACGAGCACAGTAAATATTGTTAGATTAGCCATCACTGATGGGAATCAACACTCAATCATATGATTTGCGTAACAAATTGTATTGTTACCCTACTTATGTGTAATAGTGTACTATATTCGATAATATAGTACATCAAACATAATCAGAGTGTTTACCCAGCTATCTGAAATAGCTGAAGACGGCATTTCACATTGCGTTGTTAACCAGAAGTTTTAAATCTTCACGACGATACTTCAGTGTCACTAATACACATCAATTATAGTAAAAGCCACATGGCTATGTCAACTATGTTGATATAGTTAGTTAGTTTAGTTAGCATTACTATAATTTTCAGCAATGATCAAAATATTTTTAAGGGCTTCTGTCACTATAAAACTAGGGTTGATGCCATATTTAACCCAAGTGTATAGTCAAAATACAGTTTCCATAACTATATTTTTTTCTCAGATATCTTTAGGATAATGGGTCGTAACCATCAGAGATATGATTGATTTTACTTTCGAAAATTGAAAATTTGTCAGGAATAGTATACAGAAAATGTGACTGAAAATTTTTTTTTATGAAAAATAGAAGTAAAAAAAAAATGAACAATCAATAAAAATTTCGGTCTCAGAATCGATTGTAATTCTGATTATTACATAAGTTACTTCTGTATATCAAACTTTTTTTTCAGTGTAAATGAAGAAGTTTGAAATCAGGTGACGATATATTCTATACGACATCCGTATTTGTCGACGGCGTTTGACGAGTCGGTAGGCGAGAAAGCAAATCAGGCTGATTACCTACTCTGAGTAAAGTAAGAAATACTTCCGAAATATCCATAGCTAGACCGAAAGGCCGTAACGCATCGATGAGCTCAGGGAGCGGGGTATGCGGTGTGAAGGGTCTGCTCAACAGCGTAGACGCTAAAACGCATAAGCCTAAATTTCGACCCTAGAAGAACTTTATTGCCCAACTGTACATGACCATACACGTATAGTTGCAGTTTCTAGCAGAATAGTTTAATATACTCAACTAAAATGAGTGAATGGTATAATCAATGAATCTGAGTATGATCAGCTACAGTTCCTCATCAAACGAACATGCATCAAGAGTTTGAATCGAACATTTCTGCAGTTATTTTTACATAAAGAGTAGTAGGAGAGTTTTTACTAAAACGATTGTCAGACTCACTGCTATTATATAGCTCACCGAACCGTTTAAGAATTGTGACATAGCCGGATTAACAATTTATATGGTGACATTGACTATATTTTTGGTCATTGAGAATAACTATTCTGTTCGGTTATTTTAATTACATATTTATACCAGCATTGACAAGAAATAGGTTGCATTAGACATAAATATGGTTGAGTGAACTAATAAAATTTAACTACACAAAATTTCACGATATACTATAATTTTTTTCTCAGTGTGAAAATAGCATCCCTCTTCAAGATAGTACGTTCTTCTGTCACAACTTGAGATAGCACTTTCTTCCATACTGCCGTCGATGTGTAAATATACAGACACTAAGGCTCATTACTTATCAGATGGGTGCCCCGTACAACTAGTATTATGCCCATCAAATCACCAATACATCATTAAAATCCGTCGCAATTTATGATTCCAATTTCATGCGGAGGTTATGCAGAGAGAAATATGACTGAAATTTCGGTGCGAGACTGATATCAGCAATCTCCCCTTGTCATTGCAATTAGTATTTACCCAAGTTATTTATCATGAACTTAATTTATTGAAGCAATCAACTCCAGAAACCGAATCCTAGCTATCGATTTTATTAATGCGCGTAGCTCGATAACGATAACAATTTTCCAATACTCGCGTTAATTAACTAATCCTGAATAAAATTATTGAAGGATGGAATTTATAGGACGAGGTGGCCGAGTGGTTAAGGCGTTGGACTGCTAATCCAATGTGCTCTGCACGCGTGGGTTCGAATCCCATCCTCGTCGAAACAGCTTTTTTGATGTCTTTTTTTTTTTTATCTTTTCTTTATACCTTTGCTATTGATGAATACGAACAACTACACTAAGAGAAAAATAGGGTTGATTCAAAAAAAAAAATTTCAAGACGACTGAACCGGGTGGTAGCGGGTGGGGGACCACCGTTTCGGTTGAAACAATCAAAAATATGATCATTTATAATATGTAATCAAAACAAATAGTCACACGACCGCTCCAAACACGATGTACTCGAAGTAATTGAGGCAACTTTCGAATTTACTATTCATTTTAGGAAGAATTCAACAGCAAAAATTGCAAAAGGTTTGACGATTATTGTTGGTTTTCATGTTTCAGTAGACCGAAGTTGGATATCCCAAGTTTATTACATACACGTCTAAGTATTTCACTCTATACATTTTACATTAATGATGACGCTGAGTCGTAGGTTAAACACGTGTATATACATTTCTCTCTCGGCTGACCTAATCTATCTTAACCTTCAAACATCCTATTTTTTTTTTTCCTCTAGTTGTTCGGTATATAAACATCCTATTACTTATATTAATTATTTGCTCGCAAGTCCGGTCGCATCGCAGTAACATATTGGTGTGATTATGCTTCTTCCTTATATACAAACGTTGATCCAGTTTAGTGCTAGTGAGAAATATTTTTCTGTCTGTCGCCACCTATCGGTGAAGTGAAACTGGCAAAATTCAAATCTCTCAAAACGCACTAACTAGGAGAGTATCGCACCTCCGGGTTATGGATCTTGACCAAACTTATAGGGGTGTTTCCTTGAGCCAAAATATGAAATACCTGCTGAATAACTCTTCGGAATGGGCCTTTACTCTATCAATTTACCTAAATGTACAATAGAAATCAGCGTAACCTGGGTTTTGCAAATTGCCATGAAATAACCAGTTTTTGGGCTTGATCGCTTCCGATACCCTCGCTTCGCTTCTGCGTAATGCACGTTGACCTTAATATAGGTATACTCTTCTGAAATAATAACTATAGTATTGTGGTGAAATTATTATTTTGTAGTGATTTACAGGATTTGTATTGAAACTGCCAGTATTAGTATTGAAACTGACCATATATTCAACATCTTTCAAGTGGGAAAAATTCTTCAAATTCACCAAATGAATGCTGTACGAGTGATAAACGACAAGAAGCAAGGCGTTATTGGACACATAATAGAGTGATTTCCTATAGCTGGGATGTCAAATTTCAACAATCTGATATACAATAATGAATGTATTCGATGTATAAACATTCAGTGCAATGTAGAATCTCATACCGCAGCACAAAAACTGGTTATTCCGTGGCAATTTGCAAAACCCAGGTTACGCTGATTTCTATTGTACATTTAGGTGAATTGATAGAGTGAAGGCCCATTCCGGAGAGTTATTTAGCAGGTACTTTATATTTTGGCTCAAGGAAACACCCCTATAAGTTTGGTCAAGATCCATGACCCGGAGCTGCGATACTCTCCTGGTAAGTATAAGCGTGATTCTCACGTCGTGGAAAAGATTTCACATGCAGATTTTTTATCGAAACCTAAGAATAGAGTACCTGATCGAAAACTTCTAGGTACCGCTCGTTCTTGAGTTATAAAAGGTTTAGTCCACCCAATCAGACGACCGTAATGTGCCGTGCTCAGTCTCGTAGCAATCGTGCGGAATTGGTAGTGCCCGCGTCGCATGGACTTTGCCTGAAATTTCGGTTTTTTATTTCGTAATTTTTAGCCTTTACGTCGTCCGGTCAGTCTTTTTCGTGCCCCACGTCGTTCGCCCCGTAGTTGACGTTGTCCAGGTGGTCAAACTGGTCACTTACGTTTCCCAGGTCGTCCGCTTCGTAGTTTGCACTCTCGTTGTCTTTGGGTTCTTGATTTCCGTCCTCCAGGACTTTCGCCCCGCAGTTGACGTTGTCCAGGTGGTGAAACTGGTGACTTACGTTCCCCAGGTCCTTTGCATTGTAGTTTTTATTCTAGTTTTTGTCAGGCAGGTGATTTTCGACCACCAGAATTTTCACTACGTCTTTGACGTTGTCCAGGTGTTCTAACTGATGACTTTCGATCCCCAGGTCGTCCTCACGACAACTAGAATTAAAACTACGAAGCAAAAGACCTGGGGAACGTAAGTCACCAGTTTGACCACCTCGGCAACGTCAACTACGGGGCGAAAGTCTTGGATCACGGAAATTAACATCTCGAGGACAGCGAGAGTAAAAACTACGAAGCGGATGACCTGGGAAACGTGAGTGACCAGTTCGACTACCTGCGGACAACGTAAACTACGGGGCCAAAGTCCTGGATCACGGAAATCAACATCTCGAGGACAACGAGAGTGAAAACTACAAAGCGGACGACCTGGGAAACGTAAGTCACCAGTTCGACCACCTGGACAACTTAAACTACGGGGCGAAAGTCCTGAATCACGGAAATCAACAACCTGAAGACAACGACAGTGAAAACTACGAAGCGGACGACCTGGGGATCGGAAGTCATCAATTCGAACACCTGGACAACGTCAAAAACGTAGTGAGAATTCTGGTGGTCGAAAATCACCTGCCTGACGACAACCAGAATGAAAACTACGGAGCAAAAGACCTAGGCAACGTAGGTCACCAGTTTGACCACCTGGACAACGTCAACTACGGGGCGAACGACGTAGAGCACGAGAATATGACCGACCGGACGACGTGAAGACTAAAAATTACGAAGTAAAAAACCGAAATTTCAGGCAAAGTTCATGCGACGCGGGCACTACCAATTTCGCACGATTGCTACGAGACTGAGCACGTCACATTACGGTCGTCTGATTGGGTGGACTAAACCTTCTATAACTCAAGAACGAGCGGTACCTAGAAGTTTTTGATCAGGTACTTTATTCTTAGATTTCGATAAGGAATCTGCATGTGAAATCTTTTCCGCGACTTGAAAATCACGCTTGGATGTTCATCTTTGATACTAGGCTACCATCGACTCTTCCACCAACTAAATCACCGTTATGCTAAACACTTGTCCGTTATTCCTTCCAACTACACAACTCATGTCACTACAACTAGATATGTAGTTGAATTGACAATGACTGTGATACTCAGTCGCTTCAACTAAGTATCTGCCAACCAAATGGATGATATGAATAAAGCGAAGCATATGATCATGCTCATACTGGCATGTGATTTTACTGTACACAAGTGTACAGTAAACACACACAGAAGTATGAGCATATGCTCATACGCCGTTTTATTCATATAAACCAATGAGTCGTGCATGTTCCGCCACTTTTTTTTCTCAATGATGTATTTATTAGAATGTATATGGGCTTTTCTATGCCAACTGACCTGGTCGCTGACCGTCATCATTCTTGATTTTCTCAATTTTGTTTTTCATATGATAGATGTCGATTAATGAGAAACATTCCATCTAGGGAAAATTCGACTAAAATAATTCGTCTAAAACAATTCGACTAAAACAATTCGTCTAAAAAACAATTCGACTAAAATAATCTCGACACAAAACTTTGATAAAAACGTAACCTGGGCTAACGACGCGAAGCGGCGTGACCTGCGGCGAGCCACCCACCCGGTGGCTGTAGCTCACACCCATTCACACACATCAGTTACAGGACCTTCGTTTCCATCGAAGTTTTGTATCCAGGTTGTTTTAGTCGAATTGTTTTTAGTCGAATTGTTTTTCAGACGAATTGTTTCAGACGAATGGTTCTAGTCGAATTTTTCGCAAATCAAACATTCACCAATTTTCAGATCCTTATCTCAATCCGCCTTCGCGGTATGAATTTTCGAAAAATCAACGAATCATCACATTTGTTCAACTGCAATTAATCGTAACTCTGGATAAAAAACCGATATCGTCACAAACAAAACGTCTTTCTCTTCGATTTGGATTGTACTTTAACTTAAAAATAGGTAAAAAAAAATATGCAACGTGAATTGAATCTTTTCATACGTTTTGAAGTAAGATAAAACAATTTTCCGTCAATTTCGACCCCTTCGATTTTCATGAAAAAAATGTCTCGTCCAAGAACCAAATCGAAGATGGACCTCCAATTTCTTCTATTTTATTCTTATTTTTGAAAATCATTTGTATATGGATTCATTGACAATAATGACAATAAATGCTTTTCGAAAAACGAATGAAATGGATTATTGAATACACTGTGTTCAATATGTTTCGTATTTTCTGTCTACCTATGTTATTGGATAGTATCACCTGTAAGGATGGGGTTCTTCCTCAGCAGGTGGTGAGTAGTACTCAATGACTTGAAACTCAATATAAGGTCTAAACTTTATTCTCACTCTCCATACATGTTCGTTATGCTCGAGACCTTTCGTTCGACTCCTTCTCCCCCGCGCCTCGTGCCACCTGAGCAGGTGTATCCGAAATTCGAATAGGGTGCTCACAGTTCGGCCTTTCCTGACCTTAGTACGTCCCGGACTATTTCGCACACACACAGATTTTACAAAATAGTGGCTATTAGATAGACATTATCCTCTAGATAATCCTTCATTTTGTCCTACGTCCTTCCGCGTTGATGAATTCCGAACAGTAGCCTTGGGACGTCTTACCAGTTGACTTGTTGACGGAATTATTCGACGCGTATTCTACATCTCCTAATACCTTATATCAAAGGACTCGGTAGAGTCTCGCGCCAAGTACAATAAAAAAAAAAGTCAAACGCCGCGCGAGACTCGACAGAGTCTATATACCCGAACGGGAGCTAACCGGCACGGTGGGGATACAGTATTTTCCTAATTTCTTCCGCTTCACGATATCCCGGGGATTGAAATAATTATCTCAGAGTGTACATACAAAGAGCTTTCATTTGAGTGCAACTTCAATTGAATCAGTGTTACGGAAAGCTGAGATACGATCAACTTAAGTTTCCGACTACCCGTTTCGTCTGAAAAATTTTTCGTCTCCTACTTCAGACCAAACATCCATGCGGATGACAAATAGGAAAGAGTGGCCACCACTAGACATCAGAGATATACTGAGTACTCGACGTCAGTTGCCAGGTGGCGCTCTTGTCGACGCTGTGACGTAGATCGAGAATCGATTACCCAAGACCACGGAGTACAGACAGACAGACTCCCGAGACTGAGCTGTCAGTTCTGTTCATATTCGTACATCTGAATATTTTGCAAATTTCGTTCTTTTTTATGCTTCCTATACTTACTTATTATGATAAGATTCACATTTGAAGTGAATAACAATCACTCATGGACTGTCGAAGCGTGCAATTTTGAGGTTGGGTTATAGGTACGGTTATTGAATCGCATAAAATTTAGTCTACAACATGAATTAATAAGTGACAAAGCTTACATTCAACGTGGCAGGTCTTCAATATGTTATCGTTCATTTACAAATATTTCATATCTAATATTTCATTATCTATTCAATTCAAATATTTCTACGGAGTCTCTTGATGGTGTTATGTCGGGGTTATAACGCTACTGAGGGTAAGGTTGTGACGAGGTAGACATGAATGAATTACAGATATATATGTAGATCGATTTGATAGTCTATTCGTAGTTATGGGTAAAAATGAGACTTGGTGAGAGGTGTGGGTTGGATAGCTAGAGTGTGATAGATGACGATGTGTGAGTGAAGGAAGGTGTTAGGAAAGAAGTAGTTGGAGAGTTGACTTGAAAGTAGAAGTTGGATATAAAGGAGGATGTAGGGATAGAAGAAGGAGAGAAGATGTGGAGAGATTGAAGGTTGACTGAAGAGTAAGTTGGCAATTAGAATAGAGTAATGAGGAAAGGTTGGTTCTAACCAAGGTGGGGAGGCCAAAAGCAGATGCAGCACTGGTGTGCTTTTGAGGAGAAGAGTAGGCTCAGGAAGTCAGGTGTTGGGTAATGAAGTTGCTGACGGAATGTCTGGGAGATAGGAAATAGTGGATCGAGTAACTATTGGAGGTTGTGGAGTTGAGACGTAACAATGGGTCAAATATTTCATATTTAGTACATGCACACAAGAACATATCTTTACAGGGCTTGGAGAGCAACGAATAATAGTGTGTGTCATTATTTCAGGCCTCTGTGCTTCCAACATATTTATATTATGCTACCCATTTAATGTTACTGGTCATCGAGGGATTTAGACGTTATAAAATGTATCAATGTACATGCATTGAGATGCTCACAGAAACAATTGACAGAATGCTGACAACCAAGCGAGCCTAGCGAGCTGAGATATAGGAAAACCCAATCGTACGAGCGTAGCGAGCGAGCACAATTATTAGGTAGTCAAGCAAAATTTTACCAAAAGTATTCATATTATACTAACACATTCAACACTACTGCTTATCAAGGGATTCAGATGGTATGAAATGCATATCATATGTGCGTTGAGCTACTCGTAGACAGAATTGGCAAAATGTTGACAAGCGAGCGAGGATATAGGAATACCCAAACGAGCGAGCGTAGCGAGCGAGCACAATCATTACGTAGTCAAGCAAAATTGTACAAAAAGTGGTGATATCAACCCCAAAAGGCACCACTGGTGCAAAAACATTCCGCCAAGTACAATAATGTGGTCACTACTCCCAAAAAAATTTATCAACAAAAAATCCTCAATAAAAGTGGTACTCTAAAAGTGTCTACTCACAAAAGGAATAAAATCAGACACAATTGCCAAGTACATGTCTTCTGTATAATTATAAAACAGAAAACATGAAAAAATAAAAATTTGGAGGTAGTGGTACTTGGCGGGCCTCTTGTAGATAAGTAGGAGAAAAAAGCGATTGAACCATGTCAATAATCCTATGGTGTGTAACATTGCATTTTGCAACGCGTGTTACAAGTGACTCCCGAACCCTTAGACGACCATAGTTCCGTAGGGTGGATGCAGAAAGAAAGCATAAATGCGTGTAGGTGAGCCCCGAGGCTAAAACTCTCCGAGAGGCGACCGTGACGGATCTAAGACTATCGAATTTAGTTCTTATTCTTTTTGTTTTTCTTTTACCTTTTCTCTTTTATGTGGGAGACGAGGCCCGTACGACGGCCAAGACCATGACTACTACGTACGCCGACAGACGCACGACACACGGCCAATCGGGTGTTTGGATCCTATTCGACAGACACCACCTAAGCTCTGGAGGCTAGCTTCGGCCGGGCTATCTCCAACATCGACGTTGAGGACACGGGGGAGTGCCTAGGGCACTCTGCATCGAGGGAAATCGGTGGTGGAGGAGATTCCCGCCACCAAGAAGAACCTGCAACCCGTGGTCCTCCGATTCACTGAGCTAATGACATCGTGGTGAACTTCGAATCTTCGCGGGAAGCTAAAATATACTGCCAGGCGTGGTACCCATTGATTCTGAATCGTCCGCGAAGGTTCCCGGCGTATTTCGTGAGGTGTTTTCAAGGGCACGTACCTGCTCCCTAAGCTCCGCTAATTCATCGCGAACTTCTGTCAATATCTCTGGGGGTTGAGTAAGTCCATTCGATCGTTCCGTTGTGTATGCCGGCGTTTCGCTAGGTCGCCGCATGCTACTAGGTTGGTTTTCTAAAGCTTGTATTCGCTTATTTAGTCGTAAATTTATGTCACGCTCTTTCTGAATTTCTGATTCAAGGTTCCGTCTCCCTTCTTTGTATTGTAACATTTGCCTACCCTGATCGCGGTCCAGTAGTTCGATTCGTCTTTTAAGCAGAGCGATTTCTTTATTTTGTATCCCTTCGTTATCTGCGGACGGTTTCGTACCTATTATTTCCTGGATGCGTTTTTCTAATTCTTTCACTGTTTGTCGGAGTTGGTCTCTTTCTTTGCATACTCGCGTGGCTCTGTCTCCTAACGCATTGAATTCGGTTTGGTCGAGTGATAATTTTTCGCGTAGTTGTGAAATCTGATTCTCTAGTATTGAGTTCTTTTGGATTAAACTATCTCTTTCTGTCCTATCGGTTGTAGATCCCTTACTTAATACGGCCATACCCTCTAGCTCTTTGATGCGATTCTGAAGTTGTGATATTATTTTAGTGTCTTCTTTACTCCGTTCTACGCGTTTATCTAGTTGTTTGGTCGCATACGCTATTTCTACTTCGGTAAGCGGGGAGTTATTTTTGTTTAATTCATTTGGACGCAAGGATCGATCTGTCATTTTCGGTTTGGTATTCTGTTACGATCTAGATTCCGATGGTTTTCGTATCGCACCGCTGTCTACCACTTTTATGTGACGTCCGGAGCTAAACCAGCCCCGGGGGTGGTGGTTCCGTTTGCCGCTCTCACCTTATGTTGGTATCCTTACCTTGTTGGGGAGGATTGTAGTGGTTTCACTCGATTTATATACGCGTATGTATCATGTTTTATTGAATTAAACAAACTGTGACCCCTTTTATTGAGGGGTTGAAAAATGATCGCGAGCTATTAGGAAATACCAAAAGAAAATGCAATACCGATTGATGGATTTGTTTAGTTCCTTTAGCTTTGGGGTTTCTGGGGGGACTGGTGATTTCCTAAGAGCTCAGATCCTAAATCGCGGCGCGACGGCCGCTGCCGTGGACTCGGAAACTGGAGAGTTGCAGTTCCCACGCCGGGCGAGCAGTGGCCGCTCGCTATCCAATTTGCCGCTCCTTGTCCTGTACACGTCTTAGGACAAGGAGGGCGAAATGTGTAGTACATAAGATAATGTGTGGTTACATGATACATCGTGAGCCGGAGGTCGTAGGACCTCCGGACGTCACACCACACTAACTCGATAAATACTATAGCCCAAAACATAAATTTGGATCTAGACGCCCCTTAAAACTATTTCAAATGAATAGAAAAAATTAGTGCAAAATTTGATTGTGAGTATTCTAGCGGAAACAGGCACCCTTAAATACATTGCAGCCATAGGACGTGACATGGAACGTTCCATACTTCGAATATATTTGAGCCATATGTTTTCGTTGAGCTAGAAGACTTCTAGAAATTTTGCACTTATTTTTTTTTTAAATTTATTTGAAATAGTTTTAGGGGGTGGCCGGATCAAAAATTTTGCGGACCCATATTAGGGGCCACCCTAATTATATACACATTTATTGTAATAGGTTTCAAAATCAATAATAATTCATACCTGTGAGTATATGAAAAACAACATTTCATTAGCTATATGTAAAGTACCGTGCTGAGATATACCTATATGCGTTTCTAAAATTATATAAAATCCTTTCTGCGGTAGTACAATGTTGACATATTTTTCAACAAACCAGTGCAACATTCAAAAGTAATATGAAAATGATTATATAAAATGTTACTAATAAAAATGATATTATTAAAACAAAAATATAGGTATATGTAATTTCCACTAGTTATAGAAGGTTTTGCAGAACTACGAAGTTTGTACCATGTTTTTTGATTAGACTCATAGGCATGGGGTTTAATAATTCTCCTAAATTAATGAATCGATAGGATCTGGTGAACGAGATTTCGTGTGCATGAAAATGCGAATTTAATGCCCGGACAAATAGTTCTTGGAAAACAAAAAAAATATTTTTTGATTCCTCCAATATAATATATTTAATAAGGCCGAAGCAAGGTATGCTATCCTCATCGGCTATCGCTATGATCATACCAGGCTTGTATTTGGTTCCATATTTCTGTACCCAGGCTACAACATTTACTGGAGAGATCTGATCAGGGGGGATATTTCCTGTTATTGCAACCGGTAATTCATTCAATGGTATGCAATATTCAGGGCCTGTTGCTATGCTTTCGGTGAATCCTGCATCACAGATGAACTGATACGCCAATTTAAGCTGTGCTTTAATCGCTGAAGTAGTACTAATATTATTATTAGAAGTGGATACTGCTGAGGTGAATTTCGACTCTCTATGTTTTGATTCGAAACGCATTGTAACAATGTGTCTGCGCATTTCTACTTATTCAAATTACCGCCGTACAGCTATACGAGTCTGGGCTCCTTAGCTCATATTTGATATATAATCGTACTGGTAACGCCATCCCTCAGATCATAATCGATATCATCAATTCTCACGCATCACTGCGTTTAACGCGAATTTTACCAAATTCGTTAGTATGGCATCACTTCTCTATGGAGACGGATGGGTCTTTACCGCGACTAATCATCGTCCTACTCAGAATCAATTTAATATCAAGTAATCTCATTACTTAGAGCATAGCTCAGAATTAAATATAAAAGTCAATTGAACTAATAATTGCAGAACAATAGTTTATTAATCCAGGTGATTACTAAATTAGAGTCCCACCCATCATCGACAGTGTGTGAGTGTGAGACATATCACCAAGTGATATAGAGTGCATCTGTAAATTCACCAGTGTACAGAAGAGAAGAAAGAGAGTTAAATATAATTCCATTATTCTTTCCTACGTAATCGAGCACGATTATTCAACCCACGAGTCTCCAAATTCTTCCTCGAGATTAAAAGGATTCTCATCGAGACCATCGAGATCATCATCCGGTGATGTAGTTTCTTAGTACAGATTGTACAGATTTATGTTAAAACAGAAACAGGAACGCCTCAGCGTTAGAACGTAAAATAGGTACGAGGGCCTACGTGCCCGAACCTCACCCTGAGTGTCTCATCCAGCTTTCCTGGCAAACCGAATATCTAACTCTAGCTATTCAGAATAAGAGATATTTCCTCATTCATCAAATTAGGTGGCGTCCATAAAGCGCAGGCCACGGTGCACCCGGTTATTGGGGTCTCACCCTCGTTTCAGGGACCTCAATAATACGGCAGGTTGCAGCATACTCCATAAATGAATTATAGGTCCGCATGATTTCATAATATTTGGTTAGTGCAGTAGGTGGTGGGCTTTCGGTTTCAGATTTTTCTTGAATAACACTACGAATAAATGATTATGTTCTTCTATCAAAGTTTGAAGTAGAATGCGGCAATCTTTCTGCACAACTTTACACATTAAAAGTGCGATTATCTGTCGAAGAATCAGATAGAATTTAGAAACAGGATTGTCTTCGGGCACAAAGTCACCGATCAATATATCGAAATGACATACAAGTGTTAGCATCTCTGCTGCTGACATTGAAATATGATCTCTCTTCATATGATGTGCTGTAATTTGAGGTGGAATATTGCTACTGTCAACTGAACCGTAGTCATGGCTTTCGATACGACAATTGAGGTCTTCCAAGGTGAAAAGGCATACAACTTCTGTGAAATATTTTATGAGCTCTACCATATCTACATTGCAAACTCCTTCAAGTAAATCGTGCATCATATCAACAGCTAAATTTGTGGTTACATGGAACCCCGGTAGTGCATGAAACACACACCGTTCTTTGATGCCGGTCAAAGAGTAGTTCGCAAGCAATAAATCGTTGTCGTACATAGGTATGTCTCGCAAAAGCGCTTCGTTTTCGATACAGCTCTGAGTTCTTTGTTGCTTTGTCATTTTACAGAACCGACAGCAAAAGTTGCCGTTAAAATTTTCGATAAAGCCGAGAATAGAATGTAATCCCAAGTTGTCGCCCAGTATGAATCCAAGTTTGAAATAGAACCTCGTAGTACCTTCCGGAAGTTCTATTAAGACACCTTCTTCCAGTGCATTGCTAGTTTCATAATCATCAAAAAATAAGAATAATGGCAAGACTTCTTTTGCTTCGTAACCAAGGATCTTACTTTTCCAGAGACTCCCTTGAATCAAGTTTGAAATAACATCGCTTTCACCTTGCAATTTCTTCACGTATGCAGTAACAGATTGGTAAACGTTTTTCATTTCAAAAACCTTTTTTTAAAAACCTTTTGTAGTGGAATGAAATTAGCTTTCACATCTACAGGTGCCATTCGAGTGTGCCCATCACATGTTGATGTTATTTTTGTGAACCTCTGCCCTATGACAACCTCGATCGGTATAATTAGATTCCCGGATGCTTCGAATTGTTTAAAACGTTGGTATTCCGTTTCGAGGTCGTGGAAAGAGTGTTCTAATCCAGCAAACATATTAGACGTTTCACTCAAGTTCTCAGGGCTTTCGCCAAGCTTTTGCAATCGAGTCATAATATGCTCATGGATAACACTGAGACCCTCAGATATAAAAGATTGAGTATTTTCTACAACAAATTGTACGTGATTTCTTGGAAAGGTGGGGTAATTATACAATTTTGCAACCATTTTTAATGAATTTTGTCGTATTAATTCGTGAAATCTGAGATAACCTGATGGTGAACGTTGGACTTGTTCGGGCGAATGAATTTGAACCTCACTAACATGACCCTGTGAATTTGGCGATACTGAATTAGCAGAAGTCGATTCCTGAGCATTACTATTCTGAATCTCACAAACATTGGGCAAATCGACTTTCACGATTCGCGCTTTTTGCTGTTGATGCTTAAGACTCCAGTGTCTACGATAAGATTTTATACTGCCAAACTGTCGACAGCACTGCTGCTCACCACAACGAAATTGACTGCCTGCGAAAAGAAAATGAACTAATTTAAAGTGAATCCATATTGCACTAAGATTTGGGTAAATTTTATGACAGATGAAACAAGTAGGCATGTTGAGGAATAATGAACTGTAGGTATGTTGAATGAATACTAACTGATTTTATGGTACCAGCTCCGTTAATGTACACAGTTTGAGGAAAAAAACAACGATTCACAAACTTGTCAAATCCGCAATAAAGGTGCTGACGCTCGCTATGATTTTATCACACTCGCCAGTCATATCGTACACCCTACGACGCCCAACACGAATGTCGTTACAGATAAATATATATATATGTGAGTTTTTTTTTTTTTTCAATATGTATCACGCACCTCCGGGCGAACAGCAAATGCATAATAAGTAAATAATAGCCACCCGGAGACGCATGAGAACAGTATAACTAGCCAAGTCAAGAAAGGAACCCTACACCGTCAAAACGACGGACCGTTTGTATGAAAATGTAAATGCATACAGAAATTCGACACCATAGAAATGCATAGAACATTCAGGGGTTTCTCAAAGTTATCAGATCGACATGAAACTCAGATATTGTATAAGGGATACAAAATCCAACAAGAAATTATAACACCAAAATCACGTAATGTTAATGGTTCCATTTTTTGACAACATGGAATAGCATAGAACATTCCGGATTAACTACGGATTAGCCGAGGCTTAGCGAGCCGGACTATATAAGCCTCGCAGCACTCGGCAAATCATTCATTCTATCTCGACATTTAACTATAGTGAGAATTAGCTCTATACAATCCAAAATATTAAAGTCCACCGGGGAATGCCGTGTGGCAAGAGAAGTTAAAACATTAGGATAATACCAAAGTACCAAAAGACATAGAAGTCCACCGGGGAACACCGTGTGGTAAGAGAGTATACTCTAAATTCATATGAATTAACAATTTAAATAAACTCATTATACATCGCATTTCTAAAATAGTCAATTCATTACGATATCTTATTAACCGTTTAACACTTGCCATACACATCGTTTCTGTCGGGCGGTTAGTCTATCCATTGCAGATTAGCGACCGTTTTCCGCGGAACTACGAAAACCCTTGTCATACACATCGTTTCTGCTGGGCGGTTAGTCTATCTATTGCAGATTAGCGACCGTTTTCCGCGGAACTACGAAAACACTTGTCAGACACATCGTTTCTGTCGGGCGGTTAGTCTATCTATTGCAGGTTAGCGACCGTTTTCCGCGGAACTACGAGAACACTTGTCATACATACCGTTTCTATCGGTCTGTCTATCTATTGCAGAGTAGCGGCCGTATCTCATGGAATCACGGAAAATACCCTTCCAAAATCCGAGAAACTTCCCAAAAGGAGAAGAAAGCCCATAAGTTTCTCAACCAACCTACTAAGAGTACGCCTGATTCGTGCGAAGACAGGAAAATATATCCTGACACACAAAAAGGGATGTAACAACCCTTTTTTGGATCGTCATCCATGTTAATTCGGCTTCTCTTGGATAATTGAGCTGAAGAGCATAGAAGCTCTTAAAAGCGATGTCTATTACATCGAGTGGTGAGTGCACTTTGTACTTGAAATCATCGATACACACATAACACTCATCACAATTAAGAAGAGACTCGCCGACGATAACTGGGAGCGGTTGTTGCCTGAGCCCATGTGCTAATAATTTTTCTTCTCTTAAGGCCAGTTGAGTATTCAAGTGCCTTATGCTCTAGACAAAGAAAAATGAGATATTTGACAAAAATGAAGTCAGCGACATAGGGAGATACTGAACCCAAAAGCAACAGACAATTGAGTATTGTAATTGAGAATCGTTATAATTAATATACTGTAACATATTCGGTGCTATAAGCAGCCAATATAGTCCGAACAAAGGAATCGAGGATTAGACTAATCCTCTGTCTTCGACCAAACGCTGACGTCACACGAAGAGGAAGGGATCGCGACTATATAAGCGGCACGTTCGACGGCTCATCAGCGTATTCGAGCCAAAGCGGCCGTGCGACTCAAAATTATCAGAGCTTTCGAGCGACACGAGCAATAGGCCGGTCGACTCCAAATACAGATGAGCGTTAGTCGGTAGAGCACCACAGCGACTCACTTATTAGAATCAACTTTGAAATAGAATTGGAACGTCTAGTTCCAATACCTAACTTAGCTTCATTCGAATTACAATCATGCAAAGTAGATAAAGCTTCACTTTGACAATTTGGTAATATAAATGATGAGAGGATAGAGAATAGACAAAATTTCAATTCATTAGAAATAGTGTATTAGTGCCTAGCGAGTACATATAACATAAATTCATGATATAAAATCAAAACAAAACAAGAGCACAAGCGATGTGAAGCCTAGAATTAGGATAGAGTTAAATATTCATTGTAGGCCGAGGGCCAAGAATAAGCATTTCCGAGTCTGAGGCACGGTCTTGGAATCGAAAGAATCCCGGATCCGTAGTTAATCAGTTTTGAGTAGGAAAAGTAGACTTGAAATAACTTTCCGGTTCTACTAATTAGAGATATCTCGGCTGTGGTTTTCACCCGAGTCCGATCGTAATCGGCTTTGATAGAGAAATCTATCCGAGTCCGTAGCTAGAGTAAATTCACAACGTTAGATAGGTGGCTTTTGGTGGAGTACCCATCCTTTTCCCTGCCTTTCAACCTCAAAGAAAAGCCCATTTTATCAAACTTTCAGTTTTGGTAAAGAACTCACAATAACTGCGGGTATCGCAACGATTTTCGAGTCCGCGATACTCCCGCAAAGTTACAATACCTATATACATATCTTTGAAAGTTCCACAACAGGGTCCTGCAGTCGGTATAAGAATGCATGTACACATTATAGGGTGTGTTGATCAAAAATATTTGCTTTTTCATTTGACGAGCTACCTTTCTAGACGTCAGTGTATATCGCGTGGACAATTTATCAAAATTTTCGCCCAATCGATAAAGATTCAGAGGTGGCTATAACAGGTTTTATATTTTTCATTTGAATAACACGCCAAAATTTATGTTTTCATGATCTGACTGCGAAACTTTTATTTTAATTCAACATAAAACTGTTTTGGTGACTCAAATGAGATGAAGTTGGAGTTTCGTAGAAGCCAAATATTTCTCATCAACACACCCTAATATACATAGTAATTAGAGAGAACTGAACTTTTGGACTTCGAGTAAGCTAAATTTGTATTATTGATAAAAATCTTACGGGAACATGTAATAAAAATCCGTTCTGGGCCTCAATTTTACTTGGTCTCCATGCTCGTTTTTTGGGAACCTTGATCGTTGTACATGGTAGCAACAACGGTAAAATTCTCAATGCAATTGAAGCAGAAATTTCTGTAATTAAATAATTTCATGAATGTGAAGAATGAATAGAAAGAAAAGATTTCGCAGATATATGAGAGTGGTGTATGCTTATGCACTTTGCACATCCATATATTATATCTGTAGGAAGATGTATTTCCTCAAATAGGCCCTACTTGAAGGGATAATACGAAAATATTGTACAAGTGTTATGATCTTAAAATACACTATCGAAATCTGGAACAAGAGTTTTCTTTCAAAACTTGCAGAATATTTTTTCAACTACATACAAGGCCTGGTCATTGATAACAGAAGCATAAGAGAAACCCTTATTATTTTGTATTTGAAAGGCAATTCGAAATTGTTTGAGCGGACATGACATACCAGGTGATATGTTGATGTTTGTTTCGTCTATAGCTTCAGTATCATTGTCAGCTGAGGTTGGAATTAGATAAACCAAATTCTTGATGTGTATGTCATTTCCTTTTCAATGCTGGCCATATGATAAAATTTCCTTCTGGAATTTATTCCATTCGCTGTACAGGGCAAGTGTCTTCTCTGAATAAATTTGGGAGAAGTCTAGGCTCAACTAATAATAAAAATGAATAGGCTTTCAAGATCGGAACTTTGATTTGAGTATATTTTGTCCGAATGATCGGAAACTACTAACATATAATTCTATCTGGGTCAGGGTGGTGTAGCTAAACTCTGAGAATGGGAGGCGTTTGTTCTACCAATACTTGTTACTATCTGAATGTTAAGTCAAAATACTTATAGACCTTTCATTGTGGGAGAGGCAACAGAGTACGTATTGTTAAGCAGACGTTAACGAATATGAGTAGAATAAGGCCCGTTGAGTCTTAGAGGTTGTCATAACTTACCCTATACATATAAAAAGTCATGAAAAAGTTTAAGGAAAATTCTCACCAAAGTTTAACCTAGCGGCTGTTTCAGTCCTCGATAGATAGTGGAGTATTCCAGAAAAGGACAGTCGGGTGAAGCTGAAAGCTCGTCGATTCTGAGTTCGGATGTTACTTTCCAATAATCCTCTACAGTTGGCCACGGTTCGATGGAGTTTTTTAACCACTGTAGCTTATCTCTAAGGTCTTCATTATTTCCTAAAGAACGAATAGAAATTTATTGATACGAATAACTTTCTCAATTCAAATAATGACTGTATAATGAGATTGACAGATACCTGATGATGATTGATTGAGTTGTTCTCGAAAGACTAGGAATAGTGGTCGAGAGCGCTCAATATTTTTGCGTTTCAGGGTGGGATTACTGTCAATCGCTCCGTTGCGTCGTAACAAAGTTCTATACGATACGTACCTATCGTATAGCTTGCCCTTCGCTAAAATTTTTCCGTTTATAACTTTGTCCAATCTATAAGGCACATAATATGTTTCGGTTTCTTCGGTCGGGAACCTCTTTTGAATTAGAGCTGCAAGACTGTGGGAGTCGTTCTGAAGTTACTCGGAGAATATTCGATCATAGGCGGTTGAGTTCTGGCAAATTTAACATTCGATCACAACAACAAGAGAAACTATGTTCCTTGAATTAATTGACTCATGAAATTGCGACGAATATGATACTTGAACTCTGTCGAGCCCTTCGACTCGGCGGCTATAATAGTGCCTGCAAGTTGGAGACGATTCTGAGGGGAAAGTTGTTTCCGTTGATCGTAATTCCGTACGACTGCTATCCCTTCAGGCGTTCGGCGAGGTATAGCATCAATATCGGTTGCATCAGATATTGTATTTGAATAAATGCTTGAACTTGACGAATTTATTGATGCAGATCCAGTACAGGTTGCTGCCGAAAAACGTGCAGAATCTTCCAGCAATACAATCGGGTCGAGTGTAGAAATTAGACTATTAGCTAGTACATGGAACATTCCATAGAGATTTGAATACTGCAATAAATCAGTGACAATAATTCTCCGCATTAAAATTTGTAACCAAAAGGCAAATTGAAATCATGTTACATACCTAAACTGGTCCGGATGTGACTATTATTTGGTATGTTAGATTGTACTAAATTTGGTAGTGTCGGTGTGATATCAGTAAAATCAGACACATGACTGACATTACAGAGGACCTGTATAGACAAATACAAAACAAAAATCACAATTAGTAGCAAGAGGAAATATCACGTACATTGACATCTGATCTAGAGCAGCAATAGTTGGCTGATTGAGGAATGAGTGCGACGAAATGAAACAAGTGTATGTTCATGCATATAACAATCATGAAAAATCGAGTGTTAGTTCAGATGTCATCACTAGCTCCACAGTATTTCAATGCACTACCCGGATGATCATTAACTGTTAACTAATATTACAAATCTGCCACACAAGCTGTTTGATAACGTCTTATGGCAATTCGGTAATATCATAGTATCCACACAATGTCTCCTATTTATAAAAAGATTTATTTCAAAATAATAATAATAAACGCAGATTCTTACATCTTGGAGGCATTGAAAGTCTGAAGACTCATCTAAGAAATCCTGTTATTGGGTTTTAATGATGTGACTGTGTGGACCGTTTGAAATTCAGCACTCCAAAGCTTGTTAAATTTAGCTTGAGGACCTACTTTAGGTATCAAATCCTTTGTCATTTGCGGTGTTAAGCATTCAAACGCTTCTTCATCTACCTCATTCTCTGAAATTGTTTGATGGAAACCAATGATGTAATCATGCACCACACAGACTATATGAATCCAAGAAAAAAACAGTCTGATGGGCCCACAAAACCAATAACTAAAAACCTATATCCTGGAAAATAATTCTTTAACGAAATTTTCAATACGGAAATGTAGCTCGTCGAGAGTAACATTTACATACCTATGAGGTATTCCATACCAACTCGACCAATGATTTTCCCCCGCCAATTTTGATTTGATTCATAATTTTTTATATGGTTACCCCAACTTTAACACTCACTCATAAATTTTTTCAGATTTTTTGCGCAAACCGTTATTTATTCATAAATTTTCAGAACTTCGGAAATCACTTCCGAAAACCCCCCACCCCGATCGATTTTAAACTTTGCAGAGACCTTCCTTTTGATATTTTGAGACGATCCCTCGAAGGATTTTTGTCGACTCGAAGCAGTTTTCGAAATATCGAATTTTACCGGGTGGATATTTCGCATGCGTGTGTGTGATCAGTAGGGTAGCCTCACCTATTCTAACCTTATTCGAGAGCCACAGCCACCGGGTGGGTATTCCGTATGTGTGTGTGTGTGTGTGTGTGTGGGATCAGTAGGGTGGCCTAACCTATTCTAACCTTTCGAGAGCCACAGCCACTGGGTGGGTAACACACACACACGAACGCGCACTCCGCACTATATAGATATACCACGATTGCTAAAATCCAATTTTCAAAATTTAATTTCTCGGAAACTATTGGCAGGCGCCAAAAATCCTTCTAGGGGTTGTCTTAGAACATCAAAAGGGAGGTCTGTGCAAAGTTTCAAATCGATCGGAGGTGGGCGGTTTTCGGAAGTGCACCCGAATTTTGGAACTAGCAATTTTCACATGCATTCCAAATATGCATAATTACAAAACTTTAATGCAAATGATGCAAAAAATCAATGTCATCTATTACCATTCAACTGTGCGAAGATACATTATGCAAGCGATTTTTACCTGTCCGCGTGTTCCGTTTAGATCACTGCTACGTACAGAAGTACCAGAGACCGTAGAGCATTCAGAAGCCATACTAGATGCTGAATTTGACCGAGCATCTGAATCCAAAGGTATACTATCCGGAGACTGCAAATGTTATGACTTTGTTTGAGACTTCTTGCGTATCACATTAATTATTCATTTGATTTTAAACTCAAAGTGAATCAGATTGCGGACAATACGCAAAATAATACCAAATAAATATTTCTGTTTGCTCGCGATATTCTGATAAACCAGCTCTTTATAATAGCGATCCGTGGAATTGCAACTCATACATTCAGGGGATAAATATATCTTCAAAATAATTTTTTTCACATGACTGGTACATAGTCATAAAACATTTTATTGACTCAATTTTCATAGATCAGATTACTAGTATTTTGAACTCTAATTAAAGCATATAAAAGAATATCTGGATTTCGTCGTTAAGTAGTACTCATCCGCCGACGAAAAAGCAGTTGTTGAAACATACAGGTCGCATCGTTGATTGAATCTTTCTGAAATTTGGAGGGAATATTCTACATTGATGTAATTTCGGACCAAACCAATAATATTCTATAAATTTCAATTTGAAACCTGGAATTTTTTTTTGAAAGACATTTTTTCGAAAAAGATGGAAAAAAAGTGTGTTAGCTAGTCACAATGATAGAAGACAGATCCTATTTCTATATGTTATTGGTTTGGTCCGAAATTACGTCATTGCAGAAAATTCTCACCATATTTCAGAAAGTTTCGATCAACGATGCAGGTTACGACAACTGCTTTCTCATCGGTGGACGAGAACTACTTAACGACGAAATCCAGATATTTTTTCACATGTCTTAATTATAGTTCAAAATACTAGTAATCTGCTGTATAAAAATTGAGTCAATAAAATGTTCTATGACAGTGTACCAGTCATTTGAAAAAAATTATTTTAAAGGTGTATGTTGTACCCCCTTAAATCCATGATCCATTTATTGTTTCAGAAGTAGTTTGATGATTATTTTGGAATTTAATTGAACAATTTCGGAACTGAAACCCATTCGTTCATGCGCTAATAAATAAAAATCGAGAGGTTTCTCCGAAGTGTTATTAGGCTGGCTCACATCTTAAAAAACTTGAAAATTCGAAAGAATGTGAATTAAAATATGATCGAGGTATCATTCTGTTCGGGATGACGTCTAGAAAATCGTCGCAACGGTTCGTACCCGCCCGTAAACAATTGTAAAAATTATAAACAAATTAAATTTCGAAAAAGAGCGGTCTTGTTGTTTGCTGATATCTTGGGAACAAGAGATAGCGTAAATTAAGAAAAAAAAGATTCTAAAAGAGGAAAAAACTTATAATAAACAGCTCTTGACGGCCAGAACTCTATCTCAATTATTCATACTTATAATTTAATGTTGAAAATAGAGCTCCGCGCGGCGAACTCAGCGGCATATTCGCACGGTATAGCCTCTTGATTGTGGCTTGAATTATGTTTTAAACAAATTCTTCAAGTAATCAATTCATAATGGAGTTGAAGTTCGTAACGTTAACGCAACACCATTTTTGGAAAAAATTCAAGTCATGAAATCCAGAAATTTGCACAATTATTTTGTTGCGTAACGTTACGAACTTCAACCTCATAATTTATACTGCTGAATAATTTATTTTATTTTCTCACCAAAACGTCAAGTAATTGCGCATTCATGCGGTCTCTTTTTCTGACGAAACTCAATCTTGGCCCCAAAGTCGAAATCAACTCCTTGACAGCATCTTGAGGCATCATAAGGAATGTCTCTTTATCAATTTTCCCGTCTATGTAAGTGGAGAAAAAAAATCCTTACTGTGTGGCATATAACCGAAAATAACTTTCAAAAACTATCGAAATTCGTGTTTGACATAGATTTTGAATTATATCACGGAATCGCGAAATTTTATTCCCGAAAGATCCAATTTAACCTATGAAAATTCGATTTACCTACGGCATAAGACGGCTATTCGATAACTAAAATGGCACGAGAAATGGACGATGCACCGTAACATCTGATGTTCACAGAATGGAAAAAAAAATGTTACTAATTAACATCGAAATAAAGAATGGCAAGGTGCTATGATACACGTTTTGGTCGTTCTCTCTCTCCCGCAGTACGACCTATAGAGCTATCTCTCTCGCACTCACGACAGGGTCTAGCGTGTATTATAGAATCTCAAGCCGGCTAGCACGTGGTTGCACACGACGAACTTATACAACACGGTATCGGGTTCAATTCAATTATTTACAGAAGAATACAGAAAAATACATGAAAACCCCCTGAAAGTGTACACCAAGTGCAGAGAAGAACTCGTTAAGAAATTCACTTGCGTAATATGTAGATACGTGACATAGATATACGTCGTTTTTGTGCAAAATATACCCTTCATCATAGTAATTAGTGGTTAAAATGAGAAGAAGTAATGATTTCATGTACTTACTAGTGAAGGCTGCCACATAATCCTGTAGACCCCATTCGATCAGCGTCTGTTCGACGAAATAAGGATCTTCGGAATTTTCCATTATCATATACACTGCACTAATTGATTAAAAAAATTAATTGAGTAAGAAGGAATCCCGAAAAATTTGCTGCCTGATTTTTTTTTATGATCTTTCAATATTTTGTGTATTGACATTTTTTTGCAAGGATAGAAATTTCACGTTCCGACACAGGAGTCAGCCAAATATAATTCAAATGCTCGTAGCACCGCCACAGAAACGTGTTCGGATCAGCTCGGTTGTGCTCGGCGGGCCGCGCGCAGGCACGACAGCCAATCAGACAAAAGCCGAACGCTCGACTTGCTTGAACCCGCCAAACTCACGAACCGCCGCGTTACCCACCGATGCACCTTCGCCGACTCCTCGTATAGTTTCAGCAATACTCGGCTGCCTTCGGCGTGTTTGTTTACCTAAAAAACTGCGTCGCAACCACGAGCATCCGAAAATTGTCTAGCAAACGTAAACAAAGTAGCGGGCCGAGAGTTTTAGCTTACAGTGTAGCCCGATGGTATAGAATTATAATACAATGCTTGAAAATATCGAATGATATTTGTAAATATTAAAGTCGAAATATCCATCACATGAATCTAAATATCTTTCACGATTCATTTCATCACCAATTATGAAAAACTTCAATCCACAAGAAACTAGAAAATTAGATACTAAAAATATGCTCAATAACACAAGCCAGAAATGATCAAATCAAAATAATCACTGCTGGAGAAAATATCCGATCTTCTATGAATATTTCTATTAGTATTATTCTTATTTGAATGGTGATTTTTCTGGCTTGTGAATTGATGGAAAAAATTCTATATCTAATCGCATCAAAAAGTAAGAAAGTAATTATCCGAAAATTGTTCCAATATACTATTCTTTACATTATATAAGTACCAATAATTGTACCAAGTTTCAGATTTTCCTGTCCATAAATATCAAAGTTATAAAATACATGTATTTTCCCATCCAAAAACTTTGAAACTTGGCATGGGTATTATTTTTCATTCATTTAGGAGGGTTTTGGGAGGCGGGTCTATTAAAATTAGAAAATGACCAAATTAAGGACCACCCCAATACATATAGACACCGGGTAATGCCCCATACACATTGTTGACAGTGTTATAATCAAATCGTTTCTATTGAATGACAATATTTAACTCAATATAATTGATAAATTTATATTCAAGATCGGGATGTTTCGCCTCCTACTGAAGACAAAACATCCCGATACCAATAATTCTCCATTACATTATTCTCACTAATCTTTGGCTTTTGCGAACTACAGTGGAAAGTAGCTCAAAATTAAACACCTTGTCTTTCGCGCACATTGCCTTTGAGACACTTTGACGGGGTCCTATACGCCTATGCTAAATTACCCTGTGTCAGCATCTCTCTGACTTACGGGTAGCAACCTAGGTTGCAATATTCAGACCACTTACTCTTCTTCTAATTGCCAACGGAAACTCATTGTCTGTTACTTATAATAAACACTCATTGGAAAATTGCTTTTTAATACAAATCAATTTATTTATCAAGAACCCGTTTCCACTCGCTATAATAATAAAATTTTATACAACAGTGGTGTCAGAAATACGGATTTTGGATTGAAAAATTGTACGATTAAACGAACTTACCTGTAAGTGAAGTTTGATCGTAATTGTATGAAGCGCCTCTTCCGATAGATCACGTTGTTGTTCCCCCTATCATGCCCGAACTACCACACGCTTCAAAGCCATCTAGGGACTTTTTTTCCTCAATAGGTGGCGTCCTTACATTCTCATTGTTTTAAAGTGTTGCCGAAATCATGGGAAATTGTCGACCCGACAATGAGGGTTTAAAATTATCGTTTTTCCTTGGGTGGGATGTGATCTATCGGAAGAGGCGCTTCATACAATTACGATCGAACTTCACTTACAGGTAAGTTCGTTTAATCGTACAATTGTACTTTGCGCCTCTTCCGATAGATCACGTTGTAGATGTTTAAAGTTACGTTCGGCAACTATGATCGGTGGGTTATACTTAGATACTCGATCATGCACTGAAAATTGTACTTTACTGTTTATCTTATAGGTACAAAACGAAACAATATATCTATCTTATGAAAATCTAACAGAGCATGTCATTACAGAGGCATAAGTTAAATTTGACCATTTTTACAGTTAAACAAAAATCCTTTTAACGTAGGAAAACAAAACCAAAATTCTTATTGTATACCTTTGTAGGAGCTTGGCAACCAAGCGAAACATGTTATTTATAAGGAAATAAAACCAAATTGACCATCTTATGAAATGACAAGGATTTTCTTCGTTGTAAGAAGGTAGAAGAAGGACACACATAAAATCCTTATTATAAATCCCATAGATTATTATTATTATTATATTGTTTTTTTTTTTTTTTTCTTTTTTTTTTAAATCTAAGATTGCTTTTGCAAACGCGGAGCTTTCCGACACGATCGGAAGGTCATAAAATCGTGCGAAAGTTTTTGAGCTGTCTGTCCAACCTGCCGCTCTTCTAATACTATCAATGCCAACGCCTTTTCGTTTTGCGGCTGACGACGATGCGTGACGCGTACTATGTGCTGAAAATTTTTCTGTATCAATGCCGCTGTCCGTCAACGTTTTCTTCACCCACTTCGCCAGCGTTTGAGCTGAGACCTTGTGATGAGGTTTTTTCACAGTAACGAAGAGGGACTCGGCACGCCCTCGAAATCCTTCCGTTCTTTTTATATAGCTTTCAAGGGTTGTGACTACGCATACGCTTTTGTTTTTTACATATCTTGGTAAAATTAGTAGGGGTTGTGCTCTATTGCGTCCCGATGTTTTTACCGTGTCTGGGATTTTTATCTGGATTCCGTCTGAACTCCTCTCGATAAATTGTAATTTTATCAGAGACAGAGTTTGCATTCGTTGGCCAGTAACTAGAGCGAGGAGTGTGGCAAGCTTTCCGGTCAAAACCTCCAAGGTTAATTCCTCATTTTTTTCCCAGGGAATTTCGATAGTTTAGTACTGTCTTTGGGTCCCAGGTTTGCTCATATCTCGGCCTTGATGGACGGAGTTCTGAGATTCCTTTGAAAAGCCGTTTAACGCAAGAATCCTGACCCACGTGTGGGCCCACGACCAGAGAGATCGCTGATCGCAGCGAATTTAGTGAACCATGAGAGGATCCTCCGTTGAACTCCTGGGTGAGGAGTGATATTATCTGGTGTATCGACGGCTTGTATGGGTCAATCCTCGAATTTTCGCAGAAATTCCACCATTTTCGTAAAGCACTGTCGTATTGCTTTATTGATGATGAACGGAGTGATGCCGTCATAAGACCCAGTGACTCCTCAGGAACATTCCTCAGCTGGAAGGCTTTCCGGATAACTTCCCTACCTCCAGGGTAAGGTCTCGCCAAAGCGGATGAGGTTGTCTGTCAGAGGACAATAACAAATTTTTATCCGGTTGTAAGATTATTGATTTTTTAATTAATAGGGCCCGGAACAGCGGATACCACGGTTGAGTTGGCCATTTTGGCACAACAACAACAACAGTTGCTTTTTCGTCCTCGATCTTTCTTAGCACCTTTGGAATGATTGCGAATGGTGGAAAAGCATACGCGAGTTCGAAATTCGTCCAAGGTATCGTGAACGCATCGATTGCCATGGACTCTGGATCGTGGTACCACGAGATCTAACTTTTGCACTTAGCATTAGTACGAGATGCAAATAGATCGATATCAGGGATTCCTAATACACTAACGACCTCATCGAAAGCCCAGTCCGCTAGGGCGCATTCCGTTTCTTTTTCTAACCTTCGCGATCCGAAATCTGCCTCCGCGTTTTCTTTCGTGCCAATGTATGACGCGACTATGTTTAATTCCGTTTCCTTGCACCATCCCCAAATTTTTCTTGCTAAATTATTCAGACTCTCAACACGCGTTCCACCCATCCTGTTGATATAAGCAATTGCTGTTGTATTGTCCAATCTTAATAAGATATCGCTTTTTCGTAAGTGACCCGCAAAGCATCTAAGGGCAAAGTACGCTGCCCTTAACTCCAAATAATTTATGTGCAGCTTCTTCTCCTCAGCATACCAAAATCCGTGAGATCTCTCACTTCCGCATACTGCCCCCCACCCAGACATAGATGCGTCGCTGTGGATTTCTAAACAAAACCTTGGGGACCTTATTGAGTTCCTAGCCTTTTCAATCGTCCTTTCCCACCAATAGAAATCCTTCCGAAGCTCTCGAGCTATTATCATATTACTGTCAAAAGATTCATTATTTTGTTGTAAGGCTAAATAACGAGCTCGCTCGAATAATTTTGTATGGGCGAACCCGTAAGGAACCGCTGGACAGCATGCTACCACCGTACCTATGAATCTGGCAAATTCTCGTATCTTACATTTTTCGATCTGTTGAAATTTCTGGGCTAGCTCTTTTACCCTTTTCTTTTTATCATTTGGCAACTCAAGTAGCATTTTGTCGGAATCAAACCAGAAACCCAGATACTTGCACCTTTTCGAAGGTGTAGTCTGAGATTTTTCAAAATTGATTACAAATCCCAATTTTTCAATGAGGAGGCTCGAGGTTTTAACATTTTTTAGACAAATCGCGAAGGACGGTCCCATGACTAAAATGTCATCTAGGTAAATGACCGATAAAAAGCCTCTACCACGCAAATACGCGACTATTGGCTTCATAACCTTTGTGAAGATGTATGGGGCCGTTGATAAGCCGAATGGTGAGCACGTAAATTCGAAGAGTTTTCCGTTAAATTGGAACCTCAAGTATTTTCTATCCGCTTTTGACACTGGGATAGCGTAGTAAGCATCCTTCAGATCTATAGTTGCTAAAAAACAGCCTTCTCTTATCAAATTAACGGCTGTCCTTCGGTCCTCTAACTTGAAGTGTTCGGTACGCACAAATACGTTCAGCTTTTTCAAGTTAAGAACCAATCGGTAGCCTCCATCTGACTTTTTAACCGCAAAAATGTCGGACAGAAATTGCTCGGCATTGGGATCGCACGATTGAATAGCTCCTTTTTCAGTTAATTCGCGTATTAATTCTTTAATCGTTGAGCCCTCTACTGTCGAGAACGCTCGATCTATCGGAGCGGTTGTTTGGCGAGGTTTTTCCCAAAAGGGAATTCTATATCCTCCTAGCCACGATAATATCCGTTGGTCTGACGTTATTGCTTCCCATTCACGTTTGTAAAAACGCAGTCTTCCTCCTATTTTATTTACCGGTATTGCTAACGTCTCCGGAATGGACGATTGTCCGTTTTTCGTCTGGGATCGTCTCGGCGATTGCTGACCCTCTGTCTCGACGAGTTGTTCTGGCTCTTCGTTACTTGTGGGTATTTCTTCCCGCCTGGCTCCGTTGACCTCGGATAATAATTTCCCGGAGGGCGACGAGGCGGGACCTTCGCGTTTTTTGAAGCCTTTGGTTCTAAGACTGTCCGAGTTGACTTTAGTTCTCGGGACGCGTTTTCTAGGGCTTTTGCCGCCTTCACTTTTTCCTCGAGACCTTTTCCGAATAAAAATTCGTCTGCTGTTGAGGAGACCAAGACGTCTTTTAGCGAGGTGTTTAAATTTGCTAAAATTAGACTCTTCTTAATCGAAGATTCGTCATGCTGGAGGTCCGCGAGGAGTCTGCCTACATCACTCAAGCGTTCTAATAAGACGAGTTTTTCGCGCTTATCACTCAAAACACATTGAAACGTTTTACCAATCGCTGCGAGACAGGCTGCGATTTTTAATTGTTTTAGAGTGATTCTCTCGTCTCTTTTGATAATTGTTTCCGATAAAACAGCTTTTACCTCTGGGTTGACCGCAGGTGGGTCGATACACGTCGCATTCTTGGGAGGTGGATATTTTTTGACGATTTGCTCTCTGTCCTCTGTAAGGAGTCCTCTTTTCAAGATCTCTTCCCATCTTATTACCATTTCGTTAGATATTCCTTGATCTAATATGCGATCCTCCAAAATTCTTTTCCCCATTACTTCAAGGATCTGTGGCTCGATAACGGGCTCGTCCTCCGTTGCTTCATGAAGCGGGACGCTGGCAATGTTCAAGTGCTTAGGAAGAGGCGGAGTGGACGAAGAAGCTGGACGTGTCTTCTGAGATGCGTTATCAGGCCTCCCGTCATTTGAGGAGCCCTGGATACTAACCTCCAGCGCGTTTTGGGCGATATCGTCCACGCTACCTTCGGATAATCTCTCTCTGCCATTGAATTCGTCAGATCGGGTCTCCGATCTTCTCTCGACGTTGTGGCGTCTCCTGGTGTGACGTCGCCCTCTCTCCGATGACTCGGAATCACGACGGTGTCCTAATAATCAAGACAAGTCGCGGCGTTATCGGAGATGCTTGTTCTTCACGTCCAACGTACTTACTTTATAGGTTAGAGCCTAATAAAGCGTGAGAATTGCCGAGTAATAACTCTCTCCATGTAGGTTAGGGCCTACAGGAGTGGCTTGCGACGAATTATACGTTCACGACCGAACTTGTAGATATGGCCGGTCGCCACGTGGTTTTCTAACCTAAAAACAGATTACTTACTTTTACGTTTTTTTGCGATGTTTTCCGCTTGCTAATCGTTCCTCTAGTTTTGCAATCCTTTTTTCTAGCCGGCTCTCCCGGTTTTCCTTCGAAGATTCGCTGCTATCGCTCATTTTTATTAAGAACGATTTTTCAGTGCGTGTGGTTCTTTCGACACACGAAAGAAGAATGAGAATGTAAGGACGCCACCCATTGAGGACAAAAAGTCCCTAGATGGCTTTGAAGCGTGTGGTAGTTCGGGCATGATAGGGGGAACTACAACGTGATCTATCGGAAGAGGCGCAAAGTACAAATAATAAACAGTGAACCGTAAGATAAGAAAACAGAGGCCGTTGTAGTAAACCAACGATATCAAAGCAAAACCCTCACCGTGGTAATACATCAACGTTAACAAAAATCACTGTGCGTGGATTAACACATAATTCACCGTTGTTATACATCAACGTTAACAAAAATCACTGTCCGTGGATTGACATATAATCTACCGTTGTACGGAATCAACGTTAATAAAACCCTGTAAAGTGATCGAAGCTAACAATCAACAGATCAAAGTATACCAAAGTGCGACTCCACGAGAATAATAAAATCTAACACACCCTCGCAACAAATCGTACCCCAGGTAGAAAAGCTACATTACGTGCCCTATATGAAGAGGCGCTCAAGAAACTTCAAGATCCGTCAAGACGTAAACGCAAGAAGACTCCAGTAGACCAACACCAAAGCAGCCAACTACGGATCCGACGGTACGGCGACCCGAGCTCTCAACATTAATAACGTTATGCATCGGCCTATTATACTGTTACTGTAAGTCTTACGAACTAGCAATATATAGTAAAATTTGGAAATTGTAATTGAAATCTTAGAAAATGCCAGTATCAGCTGAAAAACTAGCCAAACTGCTTTCCGTATTTACCGGAAAAGATATTAGCGTGAGAGAATTCATTGACAAATGCGACCGTGCGATCAAACAATGCATCAATACAGAATTAGAAGAACTTTACGAGTATATATACGTACCAAAATCACTGGTAAGGCATATGTAAGGATTCAAAATAGGGAAATTCAAGACTACAATTTTCTGAAAAGGGAATTACTACTGTTTTATGGAGCTAAAGGAACAAATAGACAATGGGAATTAGAATTAAGCATTTGTAGACAACGTCCCGGCGAGTCTGTCGATTCCTTCTATCAAAGAATAGAACACCTGTGCATCAGAGTAGTAGAATCTGGTCCAGTAAGATCTAGGGAAGAGACTGTATTTTACGAGAAAAACATCACGACAAAAGCACGAGACTGTTTCATTTACGGACTTAACGAAAAACTACGTGACATCTTAAGATTAAAAAACCCTAAGGACTTACTTCAAGCCTATAATTGGGCCACAGAGGAAGAAAAATTGAGGGAAACTGAAAACCAAATTACTCATCTTGCGAAAACCACTGCTACTAATAGAAGTGATCTTGTTTGTCAAAATTGCAATAAAATCGGGCACACGGCAAAAACATGTTTTAAGAAACAGAGATTCGAACAAATAAATACCCTTGAGGCAGGCTCTAGTTCAGAATCTGATCAGTACGTAGACCTAGATCACCAACCAGAAAACAGCTGCTCACAAAACTGGTTTGAAATAATAAATGGCTATGATTCTATAACAGAAGAAATTACATGCGACGAATGCCAATGAATCTAGCCCATCGATAGTTCCAGAATTAGGTGCTTCTTTTGTAAAAAGCCCGGCTGTGATATTTGTATTCAAATTCCGGATGGAGATATTCAAAATACTTTAGTCAGGTCATAGATTAATACCGTAAATATTTGTGACTAGCAATTGAACTTCCTTTATCTTTTCCTTCTTCTTATACGGACTGTCTGGTTGTGCACATGTGTCTGACTTTCGCTTATATTTTAAATTGACGATTAATAAACTAATTGATTATATTAAATGTTAAATATATCATTGATTGGAACCCTCGGACATCACAGTGGCGACGAGGATAATTTGATAAATGAGCAATGAAGGATTTCAAAGATATTAATAGATTTCTTAGGGGAAGACACGTGTAAAGTATAATGGCTGATGAAAGTGTAAAGATAAAAGCGAGATTTGAGAAAGATCGAAGAGAAATTGAAAGAGAGAGGGCTGAATCGGAAAAAAAGCGCAAACAATTAGTGCAACAACGACAACAATTCTTGGCTGAACAGCAACAATCTTCACAGACTCCGAGAAAATCAACTTCACAAGCACCGGACGTATCTATTCAAAGGGAATTTACACAACCAATAATCACGGGGAGAATTGGTGATATTAAGCAATATGATTTGCAAGAAGACTGGAACTTGTGGGTTGAAAGGTTAGAACAATATTTCATTGCAAATGATATTTCGAATACTAAATGAGTGTCGCTTTTTATTACTCTGATGGGAAGCGAGGCGTATGCATTATTACGTAACCTGTGTACTCCAACTTTACATGCTTCAAAGTCTCTTCCAGTGTTGATAAAAATAATGAGAGATCATTTACAACCGAAACCTAGTATAATAACAGAACGGTATAAATTTAAAGAGTGTAAACAAAAACTTAATGAAGGTGTTAAGGAATATCTTGCTAATCTTAAAAGGTTATCCTTATATTGTGAATTTGGTAATGGTCTTGAATATCATTTAAGGGATCAGTTTGTGTGGGGTCTGAAATGTGACAGGATTCAAAAACGTTTGCTTGGAGAGCAAGATTTGTCATATGGTAGAGCTATCGAATTGGCGCAATCAATAGAATCAGCAATGAAGGATGTGTCTGAAATGGGTGTTACGCAGAGTAGTCAACCTGAATCAGTTAACTACTTGGGACATAAAAGGTCGCAGAGGAAAACATTTCGGTTTGTCAATATCGTGTTTATACTTGTAATGTTTGTAAAAAAGAAGGTCATTTAGCACAAGTATGTGAAGTTAGTAAATTCAAAAAAAGGAATGGAAATGTATCAATAAGCCAGAAAAAAAATTGATAATACGCAAAACTTTATAGGTGAAGTGAAATCGGTAGTTGAGGAATTTGATAGTATTTTCAGTTTAAAAGAAATTAACGGAATTTCCCGAAATGAAGAAGAAAATAATGTTAGTGTAGAACCGTATAAAGATGGAATTAAATGTTAATGGTATTAATTTAGATTTTCATATTGATACAGGGTTAGATGTATCTGTGATATCAGAAAAGGAATTTAAGGAACGTCAGGCATGGTCATTATTAACATTAAAACTAAGAAGTTTCAGAACTCATCCTGGTCATCATATAGAACCAGTAGGTTTTCTTGAGGTGGAAGTTGTTTGTAAGAGGAAAAGTTTGAGACTACAACTTTTTGTATTGCCTGGGGATGGACCTCTACTTGTTGGAAGAACATTGTTGTGCGCATTGGGAGTTCATATATCGAAGATTTTAGCTGAAAGCGAGAATCATCATATTTCGATGGTTGAAAACGAAGATCAAAGGGATATTGATTTAATAATTAACGAATTTGAATCCGTTTTTACATTTAAACTGGGGAAGTATACTAAAGGTCAGTTCAAACTTCACCTCAAAGAAAATGTACAACCTATATTTTTTTTTTTGAATTGAAGCGTTTAGTTGATTTAGGAATTTGAGAATCCGTCGAAAGTAGTGAATAGGCGACTCCAATTGTTCCTGTTCCTAAAAGTAATGGTGAAATTAGAATCTGGGGAGATTTTAAGGTAACTGTAAACCCTAGTCTTAAAATTGATGGGTATCTGGTTCCAAGGATCCAAGATCTTTTAGCAGGGTCGAATGGGGGAAAATTTTTTCGAAAATTGATTTGTCTCAGGCTTATCAGCAAGTGGAATTGGAGAAACAATCAAGGTTCTTAGTGACTATTTCGACGCATAAAGGATTATTTACTTACAAAAGACTTTGTTTTGGCATAGCGTCAGCTCCTGGGTTGTTTCAGAGGGAAATGGAAAAGATTTTAAATGGGATTGACGGCGTAGTGTGTTTCTTTGATGATACCATGATCACTGGCCCAACGATCACTGTTCATGATGAAAGATTAAGAGAAGTGTTAAAACGTTTAAAAGATTGTGGTTTAACTGCTAATAGAAATAAATGTGAGTTTAGGAAAGATAAAATTCAATTTTTAGGATTTGTATTAGATGCTACTGGAATACATGCAGCTATGGAAAGGGTTAAAGCAATTGCAGAAGCTCCTGCACCTACTAATTTAACTCAATTAAGAGCTTTCCTTGGTTTGCTTAATTATTATGCAAAATTTATAAAGAATTTTAATCGAATTGTTTCACCATTATATGAATTATTGCGTAAAAATGTAAGCTGGAAATGGGATCATGTACATGATAAGGCTTTTAAGGAAGCGAAAAGTTGTTTAATTTGGTCAGATGTGTTGGTGCATTTTGATGAAAAGTTACCTGTCAAACTAGCATGTGATGCATCTCCGTTTGGACTGGGTGCGGTATTGTCTCATGTATACCCTGATCAACAAGAACGACCAATATCATTTGCGTCTAGAGCGTTAACTAAGGTTGAGAAAAATTATTCTCAATTGGATAAAGAGGCGTTAAGTTTGGTTTTTGGAGTTAAAAAGTTCCATCAGTATTCATTTGGTCGAAGTTTTATTCTAGAGACTGACCATAGGCCTCTTGTTTATATTTTTGGGCAGAAGAAGGGATTACCACAATTGGCTGAGAGTAGGGTACAACGGTGGGCAGTGTTGTTAGCTGCTTATCAGTTTCGAATTGTTCACGTTAAAGGAATAGATAATTGTAGAGCAGATTACCTGTCTCGTATTCCATTTGAAATTAATGATAAACAAAATGTAAATGAGTTCGATGAGTATTCATATCTGAATTATGTAGTAGAAGTTGTGAGAGCTATTGAGGCTAACCAGGTTAAGTTAGAGACAGATAAAAATTTTATTTTAAGACAAGTGCGAGAATATATATTAAATGATTGACCAGTTAAAGTAGATGAAAATTTTGAATTGTTTAAGAATAGAGAACGTAAATTGACTGTGGAGAATGGATGTGTGTTATGGGGACATCGAATTGTGATTCCTCAGAGTTTGCGGGAAGGACTGTTAAATGAATTACATAGTATTCAAGTATTCACGAATTACATAGTATTCACAATTCCACATAAACTTGTGACGAATAATAGACCGAGTTTCTGTTCAAAGTTGTTCACTGATTTCCTACAATTTTATGGCGTACAACATTTACGTCCAGCACCGTATCATTCTTCATCTAACGGTTTGGCAGAGAATGCTGTTTAAATTTCTAAAAAGAAATTTAAACTTTTTAGAGAAGCGGGGGGTTCTAAGCATGAAGCCTTGTGCAAATTTCTATTTCATTATGGAGCAACGAATCATTGCACAACGGAGTGTAGTCCCGCGGAGTTGCATATTGGTAGGAAGTTTAGGATGAAACTAGATGTTATTAGACCAGGGTTGTGATTCTGTACTTCTCCGCTAACTTCGCTAACTCTGCTAACTCCGCTAACTCCGCTAACTCAGCGGAGACCGTTGGTTGGCTGCGAAGCGTCCAATCGCAGATCGTTTCGGATCGGTCCGTACAGTCGTACGGTGGCGCCGTGGGCTTGGCCCGGCCGTCAGTCGCAATAAACGCGAGGCCCACTTACACTTGATATACGTGCATACGTATACCACAAAGGTAAACCCAGGAGATGAAAAGAAAGGAAGAGAACGAATAAATCAATGAATAAATGCAGTCCGATATTTTTATTCATTTATTTGTTCTCTTTCTTCTTTTTCATCTCCTCGGTTTATCGGTATGGTACACTTGTGACATGCATGTAAATCAAGTGTAACTGGGGCTTCGCTCGCGTTTGTTACGACTAGCGGCCGGGCAAAGCCCACGGCGCCACCGTACGACCATCGATCCGAAACGATCTCCGATTGGACGTTCCTCAGCCAACCAACAGTCTCTGCTGAGTTAGCGGAGTTAGCGGAGAAGTACAGAATCGCAACCCAGAGTTACGTAAAATTGTTGAAAAGAATCAATCTAATCAGCAGCGCTATTTTAAGGGAAATAGATATTGGACTTGTGATAAGGGGGAGGTTGTAATGACAAAAAATTATAGTAAAGGTAATTGGTGTAAGCGAAAGTTATACAGCAACTTACGCCGGTTACGTATACTGTAGTAACGGAAGACAATATTTTGTGGAAAAGACACGTTGACCAATTGCGACCTTGTAATTTATCATTCGAATCCAAGGTGCCTGTCGTGAACGAAAATATTGATGATCATGGGAGTGATTCGTTGGACAAAGTTGACATTATTGAAGTTGAATCTCAGTCAGCGGCTGAAGTTAGTATTAATGAGGAAACTGTGAAAGGGGAGCATTCCAGGACACCGATTAAAAAGGTTATGGAAATTAGACGTTCTACTAGGATACGTAAACCTAAGGAGATTTTGGATTTGTAAGTTGTTAGTGTTGTAAATGAAAGAAAAAATAATGTTTTTAAATTAGGTGTGGAGGAATGTGATATTTGTATTCAAATGCCGGATGGAGATATTCAAAATACTCTAGTCAGGTCATAGATTAATACCGTAAATATTTGTGACTAGGCATTATGGAACTTCCTTTATCTTATCCTTCTTCTTATACGGACTGTCTGGTTGCGCACATGTGTCTGACTTTCGCTTATATTTTGAATTGACGATTAGTAAACTAATTGATTATATTAAATGTTAAATATATTATTGATTGGAACCTTCGGACATCACACCGACCATATGGAAAACAAATGTTTCGAAGAGAAAGCTATGTTAGCCGCGAAAACTAATCAAAACCATGTAGGAACCTCGAATTTTGGGGAACGGACTGCGTTGATGAGCGGGACGACGTCCGTAATAGAAAACCGCTCAACACAAACAGCGGAAAAATAGAAATACCAGAGTTGCGATTCTGTACTTCTCCGCTAACTCCGCTAACTCCGTTAACTCAGCAGAGACCGTTGGTTGGCTGAGGAACGTCCAATCGGAGATCGTTTCGGATCGGTGGTCGTACGGTGGCGCCGTGGGCTTTGCCCGGGCGCTAGTCACAACAAACGCGAGGCCCCAGTTACACTTGATTTACATGCATGTCACAAGTGTACCATAAGGATGAACCGAGGAGATGAAAAGAAAGAGAGAGAACGAATGAATGAATCACAATATCGAACTGCATTTATTCATTGATTTATTTGTTCTCTTTCTTTCTTTTCATCTCCTAGGTTTATCTTTGTGGTACAATATGCATGTATATCAAGTGTAGGTGGGCCTCGCGTTTATCGCGACTAATGGTCGGGCCAAGCCCACGGCGCCACCGTACGACTGTACTGACCGATCCGAAACGATCTGCGATTGGACGCTGCTCAGCCAACCAACGGTCTGCGCTGAGTTAGCGGAGAAGTACAGAATCGCAACCCTGAACATAAGATAAATCCAATTGGCTCACCGAATAACGTAATTTTCTCAATACCCGAGTTGAACCAACCTAAAAGTTTGCTGATGTTAGACACTGGAGCCTACCCATGTTTGATCAAGAAGAAATTTATCTCAAATTCATCACAGATGAACCCACAAGAGCGCATTAAATTAAAAGGCCTAGATAGCGAGTCACAAGCACACACATTACGAACCATTGAACTCACGCTCAATGGTGGAGACGAAGTTAGGCTGATGAAATTTCATGGAGTAGACGATTCCTTAGACATAACACAAGATGGTTCAATAGGCAACCACCTTTTAACACAATTCAATAATGTGCTGATCAGTTATAGATGCAGAGGCAAAGATAATCCCGAGTTGCTATTAGGTAGCCGCAAATACAAACTGCAAAATCAAAAACAATTCACTATTCCTGCAAGGACAGAAATCTTGGCAGACATCCCGACCATCGCCGAAGATTCCATAAAAGAAGGCTCAATATACAGGGTCGAGTTGAAACCAGGAGTCGTAATAAGCGAAAGCTTCGTAACAATTAGACCCGACGACACAGCTATCACAAGCATCATCAGTTTAACCGACACGGATCATACTATCCTTATCGAACCTCAAAGAGTTTACAGAATTCTAGACTCTGAGACTGACGAGATACAATCAGTTAATTGTATAAACGAAAATAATTCAGCTGACAGAATCAAAAAATTGAAAGACGCACTAAGATTAGACCATCTAAATTTAGAAGAAAAAGAAAGTATAATAGAAGCCTGCACCAAGTTCAACGAACTGTTCTATTTAGAAGCGGACACATTACCAGGTACACATGCGTGTACCCACAAAATTAAAACCACCGACGATACCCCGGTTCATGTTAGACAATACCGGTATCCGGAAATCCACAAAACAGAAATGGATCGACAAACGGAAGATCTCCTTAATAAAGGAATCATTCGAAATTCAAACTCACCATGGAATTCACCCATCTGGGTAGTACCAAAGAAATTAGACTCATCAGGGATCAAAAATGGAGAATAGTCGTAGATTATCGAAAACTGAATGATAAAACAATAGGGGATGCTTACCCGCTGCCGAATATAGTAGATATCCTGGATCAATTAGGAAACTCTAAATACTTTACCGTACTCGACATGGCCAGCGGGTCCCACCAAATTCCAATGAATCCCGACGATATGCATAAAACCGCATTTTCCACCAGTAAGGGACATTTTGAATTTGCATTCATGCCATTTGGGCTTAAAAATGCCCCAGCTACATTCCAGAGGCTAGCGAATACCGTCCTATCAGGGTTACAAGGATTGAAATGTTGAGTGTACCTAGATGACCTTATAATTCACGCCGACTCACTCCAAACCCATACAGAAAAACTTTGGGGGTTACTACTGAAATTGAAAGAATACAACTTGCGGTTGCAACCGAATAAATGTGAGTTTTTGAGAAAAGAGGTTGCTTACTTAGGACACATTATATCAGAGGACGGAGTTAAACCTGACCCAGACAAAGTCAGAGCAGTCAGAGAATTCCCTACACCCAACACACCTACGAAAATAAAATCATTTCTCGGGCTTGTAGGATACTATAGACGTTTCATAAATAATTTTTCGACGATAGCTAAACCACTGACAGAACTTTTGCGGAAAAACATACCATTTGAATGGTCGTCATTACAGCAAAATTCCTTCGAGGAACTAAAGAACGCCCTAATATCTGACTCAGTCCTAATATACCCTGACTATACACAGACGTTTAATCTAACAACAGATGCCAGTAACACTGCTCTAGGGGCCGTCTTATCTCAAGGTGTTCCAGCCGACGACAGGCCTGTTGCATACGCCTCGCGGACTCTAAATAAGGCAGAAAGTAACTACTCCACAATCGAACGCGAGCTGCTGGCCATAGTATGGACGACTCAACATTTCAGACCATACCTGTTCGGGAGAAAATTTAAGATATTTACCGACCATAGGCCCCTGACTTGGCTATTTAACATCAAAGACCCAAATAGTAAATTGGTCAGATGGCAATTGAAAATTTCGGAATTCGACTATGAGATTTGTTTCAAACCTGGAATAAAGAATCAGAACGCAGACGCGCTTAGTAGGAATCCTATCGACCCACCAACTAATCATGTGTTCAAAATCCTTCCTATCAGAGTTACGGACTCTCTCCCATCGTACCCTGAATACCTCAAACTCATAAAAACGACAATAATACAAAACTCGGATATCGTAGAAATCCACGATGACCTTTTTAATCGAACAGATAACTACGCACACGCTGTTTCCACTGATCTGGAAATGAGTCAAGGAATAGCACTAGAATTCAAAACTAGATATGGCAATGTCGAGAACTTGAGGGAATCAGCTGAACTATACGCAACTGGTAAGCTTACCCTACGAGACCGTAACGTTTATTACATAATGACCAAGCAATACTTTTGGGATAAGCCTACATACGAAGATTTATACATAAGTTTGATGAAATTCAGGGAAAAATTAGAGATAGACTCGATCAGAACAATTTCTATACCCAGGATCGGTTGCGGGATCGATAATTTAAAATGGCACAAAATTCGGACGATGCTACGATTTATATTTAAGGGATCGGGAATCAAAATAACTGTCTGTACAAACATAAAAACCGATCTCAATCAAAACCATATTCAAGACGTTATCAAAGAATTTCACGACAGTCCTTCAGGTGGACACCAAGGCGTTAATCGTACTATAACGCGACTTAAAGAAAGATACGACTGGGATTCAATGAAAAACGATGTAAAAACATATATTCGTAATTGCACGACTTGCCAAAAGAATAAAACTGATCGACAAAAGACCAAAATGCCAATGAAGATCACGACCAGCAGTAACAAACCGTTTGAAAAGGTTTTCTTAGACATAGTTGGGCCCCTACCGACTACAAAATCAGGTCATAGTTACATACTGACGCTACAAGACGACCTAACAAAGTATTCCCAAGCCTATCCACTCCGAACTGCTACCGCTGAACATACTGCAGAAGCTTTCATACGAAACTTCATATCTAACTACGGAGTACCACTATCAATCCTTACGGACCAAGGCACAAATTTTATGAGTGACCTGTTCACCCAAGTTACAAAAATACTAAAAATAAAAAAATGTAATAGTACTGCATACCACCCGCAAACCAACGGGGCACTCGAACGCAGCCACGGCACGTTAAAAGATTACCTTAGGTGTATGTCAACTACAGACGACTAAAACGAAACGCTCCCAATTTATATCCTTGCGTACAACACAACACCTCATACTACCACCAAAGTGTCACCTTATGAACTTATATTTGGACAAATAGCCAGAGTACCTTGTAGTGTGCCTCACGAGCCTAGGGACGAAACATATAAGGAATATGCTCAAAGACTCTCCGAAAAACTGAGAAACAGCCAAAGCCTCGCGAAACAAAACATAGATAAATCCAAAGAAAAATCCAAAACCTTTTATGACCAAATTACCCGACCACAAAATTTCGAAATTGGAGACTTGGTACTAATGAGTAACGAAACTGCCGGACCATTAGATCAAAAATTTCTGGGGCCATACCCCATTACCGATCAAACTAATGAAGTAAACTATGAAGTAAAAATCAAAGGAGAGAACAAAATAGTGCATGCAAACAGATTGAAACCATACCACAAGTCAACCGAACCAATAAGACCGATTCAAACAAAATAATAAATTGATTGCAGACCCTTTGTATGGGGAGGTGACGACTACAAGAATGAAAGATACGAAAATACTGCTGGGCTTCATTACGAACAGATTGGAACCGTTAAACTGTTCCCCACAGATTGGCGGATAATAACATTCCTCGATCTGAACGATTTCTTTCAACAACTGCAACGGATCTCCACCCTAGCAGATGAAATTAAAGTGTCATGTCAAACAGATAATAGAATGTTAACATGTAGGAAATATTTGGGTTCCCTCGACAGTGTAATAAATGGGTTAAGAGACAAACAAACTGACCTACAAGACCTGCTTGGGGTCTATGACGAAGGCGATTCCAATAATAGAAGGTTTAAAAGGGGTTGGTTCAATGGAATAGGACACGTATTCAAAGAAATTTTTGGATTGATCGATAATGCTGATGGAGAAAAATTCGATGCAGAGATAGATAAACTAACTAAAGGAGAAAGAAAAACCCTAGAATTAGTTAAAGAACAAGCGACCATCGTCTCATCAACGATTCAAAATTTCAATGACACGATCCATCAGTTGAATAAAAACGAGGGCATAATAAATCAAAATCTAAAGAACATTGCTCGGGACGTATATATTTTCTTTAACAAAACAGATACTGTATGGGCCTATCAACTGATCGACGAAAGTTTTATGATACTCAACGTTATGATAGAAACCTTTTTAATCGACATTAGTAACGTTATGGACGCCGTATTATTCGCTAAACAGAATATATTACACCCTGCCGTCCTGAGACCAAATCAACTTCTCGCCGAATTACAAGCGATAGGTAACAACATACCCAACGATGTCGACTTTGCACTCACCCCAAATATACAAAATATCCATTACATTATGGAAGGAATAACCCTAGAAGTTTTCAAAACTGAACTGAAATTAGTCTTTGTGATCCACGTCCCTTTGATTCAAGACAGAGAATTTAAGATCTACTTAGTCAAACCAATGCCGGTCTTACAAGAAAATGAAAAATCCATCTTCATACAACCAGCGATAAAATATTTTGGCATAACTAATACAAGACAAAATTACATTATAATAGAGGACATGATACGAGACTATAGACCGATTGAGAATGACTATCGCATCTGTAAGCAAACACAACCAGTGTACCTGACACATGCCACTGATAGTTGTGAGATCTTACTATTTGTAAATACCAGACCATTACCAGTTTCATGCGACGTTAGAATCATCAAACTTACTGCACCCGTGTGGATCCAACTCAGATTTCAGAATAAATGGTTGTATGTCTTACCTAAATCTGAAACACTTACAATTAGCTGTTCGACGCACGACAAAATTTCAGACATACCCTTGAAAAATACTGGAAAAATAGAATTAAGTGTAAATTGTAAGGAATATTGTAACTCAGCCATGTTAACACCAAATAGAATATTTAATAATACTATTGATAAAACCTTTGTACCATCAATAGATCTCAGATCCGACGATTGTTGTGAGGATATACCCCAATTTCTGAATATTACTAATTTCCAATTCGATGATTTGGTTAGTACAAACACCTTTAATTTGGATGACCTAACCATTGCCAGTCATAAATTGAAGAATATCAAAGAATCAGCTGACAACGTATTGAAGGAACAGGCTAAAGAAACTATGTCCACACGCGTTAGTTATTTAACCTATTTCGCAGCTATCACACTAAGCGTGTATCTAGTATATAAGTTGATCAAATGGTGTTACAAGATGACAGAAGATCCTAATAACCGTGACCCAGGAATCAGGGGAATGGTCCAAAAAGTAATAGTTCATTGCTGTAGGTCTCGTCGCATACGCACTCCAGCCGTAACAGTTCACATGCCTGAAATAACTGACGACGAAGACGGAGCTAGTGATGCTATCCGTTTACGATACATGGATCGAGATCATAGAGAATGAACATACGTTACATTCCATTCGTTAATATTAGGAATAATTGTGTGTAATCAAGCAAACGGTTGAAGAAAACTTTATAAATCCTAATCCGTACAGAATAATATTGTAAACGTTCTTATTAAGAATAATTATATGGCTATAATAACAGCTGAGGAAAAGTTTTTAATCCTCACCTGGAACATTGATTTTTAACCGATGAATATTTTGCTCCGCTTTACATTCATTCTTAAGGGGAAAGGTGTTATAATCAAATCGTTTCTATTTAATGACAAAATTTAACTCAATATAACCAATAAATTTGTATTCAAGATCGGGATGTTTTGCCTCCTACTGGAGACAAAACATCCCGATACCAATAATTTTCCATTACATTATTCTCACTAATGTTTGGCTTCTGCGAACTACAGTGGAGAGTAGCTCAAAATTAAACACCTTGCCTTTCGCGCTCATTGCTTTTGAGACACTTTGACGGGGTCCTATACGCCTATGCTAAATTACCCTGTGTCAGCATCTCTCTGACTTACGGGTAGCAACCTAGGTTGCAATATTCAGACCACTTACTCTTCTTCTAATTGCCAACGGAAACTCATTGTCTGTTACTTATAATAAACACTCATTGGAGAATTGCTTTTTAATACAAATCAATTCATTTATCAAGAACTCGCTCCCACTCGCTATAATATTAATAAAATTTTATACAACACCAGCAGTTGGAATTTTACACTAACTGCTTGCTTGTCAGACTTTAATTGAGTATCATTTCATCAATTAAACACGAATTCAAATGCTAATCCGATGAAAAATCCTGCATGTCATGTGATTTAGGTATATTGTTTCGTTAACTGGAAATTTCATTTGATTTAATACACATTCAGTAGTTATTAAAGTGAAAAATAGATTTATATAAAAATATATAGTCATGTATCGAAATCGTCGCCCAGTCGGTGCAATTGTACCCAAGGTGTCAATTTCACTATATGAAAATTACGCGTACAGAACGTGTAATATAAATAATTCTACGATATTAACGATGTTACCTTTACATTGTTTACACGTCAAATGCATTGTTGCAACAAAATTTTCATGTTCACGTAATATGAATTGTTACATTATACAATACTCTTCATATTCGGGTATACCCTACTGATCTGTTCTTATCCGCAGCTATGTGCTATGAATCTACGAAACTAAACTGTTCGTTTCCGAGTGACGGTATAATTCTAGTTGAGTGAAAATGGTAAATGATGTTACACCAACTAAAAATTCAGCTATCGATACCCCGCGAAATTAACTCCTCAGCATTAGTAGATATAACAACCGTCAATAGGCTAGTGGGTACCGCAATGACTAGTCCGCTTAAACCCACTAGTGAAGTTGAACAATCAGGTGAATTGAACTAAAGAATATTGTTCTGTCAGCTAAAAATCACGTCATCATTACCCGACGAACTTTGACATCTTAGAAATATTTCAGATAAAATAACAAATTTGCTTCTGGTACAGTATACCAAATGGTTATGATCAATATTCGAGTATAGTTAAATAATTTACAAGCCAAATTTGTCAGAGTTACCTAATTTATTGTGTCGTTGTGGTAACTATATCACCAATGTTCGCTTTATTATAATAAAGTTATCTTAACTAAAAAAACCGTTACTGTTACTGTAAAATCGTAACTATATTGAAAATGTTGCCTTTACGAGGTGTATTTCTCTCAGTGAATATTGAATACAGCGATCAAACTTGGCGTTGAATAAATCGTCGAAATACACAAAATTTGAATATTGAAAAATGAAAATAGGATAGAAGGAATTGGAGGTCTGTCTCCGTTTTGGTCCTGAAAATTCGGGCTCCAGCTGTAAAATACGAAACATTTTTTTCACAAAAATCAAAGGGGTCGAAATTGACGGAAATTGATTTTTTATACTTCAAAGCGTATGAAAAACATTCAATTCACGTTGCAGATTCTCTACCTATTCTTAAGTTAAAGTACAATCCAAGACGAAGAGAAAGACGTATTTGTTTATGACGATATCGGTTTTTTATCCAGAGTTACGATTAATTGAAGTTGAATAAATGTAATGATTCGTTGAATTTTAGAAAATTCATAACGCGAAGGCGGTTTGAGATACAGATCTGAAATTTCGTGGATTTTTCTCATTAATCGACCACTATCACTAAAAAAAAAATTGGGAAAATTAAAATTTAAAAGTGTCGAGGGTCAACGGCCAGGTCAGTTGGCATGGAAAAGCCCATATGTTCATTGAACAATATGGCTGTAATGTTTCTCTCAAACAATTATGTATTTCACCGTTATGCTACTTGCAAAAAACAATCAGATACGCCGGATTAATTGTCGTTGAGATAAAATTTATTCTTGTTTGAACTAACCCCTCATATGGTTCAATCACCTGTACTTCAACAAGATCTGCTATTATATCAAATACAGATATTTATTTGAATTAAATAAATTACCAATTTTTGTTACACCGGATCTGTATGCCGTTCGAAAATTTAAATTATTAGGCTAGTATCCAACAAACACCACAATGGCATATGTTATACTGTCATAGAAATTGTTAGAAAATTCGAGCGACTCTCTTATCGGATTAAAACATTCTTGTTTCAGCTAATTTGTATGCCGTTCGACAAACTTGCATAATTAGATGCATATTCAACAGAAACCATAATGGCATAAGTTATACCATCATTGAAAAATGGCCGGAAATTTTGACCACTTGAAATCAATTTTTTAAGGGTGTGTTCCACCAAAGACGTATGCCCTTGGAAAAATCAACAAACCTCGATGTACTGGGTCGATTCGCAATCTTAGTTCGATGTTATACTATCGTCGAAATTACCTTAATATTTATAAACAGATATACAGGTGTGAAGATTGTCAGACCCGCGCGAACGGTATGCCCTCTGATAATTGTACATTTTATGCCAAAAGCTGTTGAATTTCAGAAGGGCATGAGTTATACTATCATTCAACAATACCGTATTACTTAACACATCTGAAGGCGTATGCTGACCCTTAGGATCCACGCTACACGTATGCCGATCGTTTTCCGATGGATTTTTACTTAATGAAATATCGTTTGGTATGCTCGGCATACATTATACTATCATTGGAAAACGTGATTTCTTTTTGTAATAAACAATTAACTTGTCCAATGCAAGTTCCACGGGGACGCGCTAATTTTGCTTGGTCATTAATCATTATATTTATAACTGCCGAAACCCTAGAGAGCATATTACTCTGTATATTTCTAAAATAAGTTCTTCCTCGATGAAATCCTAATCCTCCGACCCTCAGAAACCGTTTCCTTTTCTACCAAGTCCTCTATGCACTTTTATTCTTATAGATACTTTTATAGTTTTACGACCCTCTTCCTTGGAGTGTTCTTTTCTGCTGTTTATTCCAAGAAAACCCTTAACTCCCCAAACTTTTTATTTCAGAAGGTCCAACCCCCTCGTTTCCAATTCGCACCCTCTCTTCTTTTTACATACCTCCTACCACCTTTTCGACCTCCACTTAAAAAATCCAAAATCTCTCTCAGATTCATACTACTCCAAAACTTAAAACAGAAAACAACTCTTGATAATAAAAACTACTTTGCTTTAAAAGACTTGTTGAATATCCACGAAGTCCATTAAAAAAAAACTAGTGTCAGAAGTAAAAGATCATCCCACGTGAAACTAAACCCAATCAACGATGCACGCAGTCGCCTATTGTGAAGTTTCATCTACCGAATCTGCAGAGCTACACCCTAGCTATATTTGCTGCTAGTTCGAGACCGGACTCAACGAGAAAAAGATAAAGCAAGTCTATCAAATCCAGAAAATCTACTAAATCACAAAACCTACAAGAACTTCAATTACCAAATCGACAACAAATCGATGACAAATCTACTATATCCGCCAAATCGAAGAGAATCCACGAGAACCACAAGCTAGACTCAACGTAAACGCTGCACCAAGGACGACTCTTCACCCACTACTTCCACCACAGCTGCGTTGAGATACAGATCATGATAACCATCGTATGCAGTTTGCTGTAAGTCAAAGACACAATTAATTTAAGCCCATTATAGTATTCCTAAGAAACTCAAAGACTTTAAACTCCAGTAATCAAAATGGCAAGTGCGATTATAATTAAGTTAGAACTAGCTGAGAGAATGTTAACAACCTTGTAACATTCCTTACCCCTTGGACGACCTTAGCGGAGTGTCTGAAAAAAAATGAATGCGTAGGGTGGCCCCGAGGCCGGACAGAAATTCCGAGAGGCGACCGTGACCGACTCAGATTCATGCGACATATTATTTATTCTTCTGTTTCTCTTTCCGACTTTTCTCCGACATGTAGGAGACGAGGTCCATCTGACGGTTGAGATACTGAGACGGAGACGCACCCCGACGGACGCACGACGCTAGGCACCGGGTGCTTGGATCCTTTCGACGGACACCACCTAAGCTCTGAAGGCTAGTTCCGGCCGGGCTACCTCCATCGTTGAAAGTGAGGACACGGGGGAGTGCCTAGAGCACTCTGCATCGGAGGAAATCGGTGGTGAAGGAGATTCCCGCCACCAAGAACCTACAACCCGTGGTCCCCCGATTCGATGAGCTACTGACTCCGTGGTGGACTTCGAATTTCACGCGTAGCGACCGCCATACTCAGAGGGATCCTTCGCTCGATGCAAAAATCGATCTTTGGCCGTAACACGAGGGTGCTGATTAACGGCGCCATGCGGTCTAGTCACTCTGCGTTAGACTAGCGTCAAGAACACTCGTGTGTCCTTTCGTCTTTCTCTTTGGTGTGAAACAAATTTCCGTTTCGCTTTTGCGTTTACGCCCCGTGGGCCTGTTTAATCGCCTTCTCCTTCTTTCGTGGTTGTTTGCCGGTACAGAACAGTGTGTGAGTGAGTAGAACGATCTAGAGCCACCATGGATTACGGCAGGGAAAAGATCCTGTTCTTGCGATAGTCAGAGGACGGTAAGCGTCAGCCATTCTCACCCATGCTATTTTGAATCCGGCAACGGCCGTCTGCCATATTGCTTCAGTGCAGTCACGAGGCTATTTAGAATAATTGGAATCGAATTAAGCCGATCTTCGGAGGGTAGGCCGTCACCAGTGTCCCCGTGTATTAAAGTCCGAGTTCGATTCTTTAGTTTACGTAAATCTACCACATATTTTGTAGTTTTTGTTGAGTCGGTATCTGTCGTACACGAGTGCGACAGGGATAGTGAGGGTCGGTCACTGTCGCTCTCTTTTTCTCCTGCGGGGAGAGACGAAGCGCGAGGCTTAACCGAGAGCCTGCCTTTATTTCGCGTTCGAGTCTTAGCGTTGTAGTTTCATGAGTATTATTTAAATTATTAATCGCGCCAGCCGCAGAGTTAGGTTAAGTTAGAATTAGGGAAATTTGAACAATTGTAAATAATTATATTTGTATTTTACTGTGAGGCTTCGCCTCACGGGGGCGTACCGGTCGCCTATACACGATCGGGAACGTCTTTTGTCCTAGTTAAATTTTTAAGTCGCGAGGCCTTTGTGTTTGTTAATCTAATTTAGGTCGAGCCGTGGGCTCTAGATTTGTTATTTGTTAAGTCATTGTGGTTCCCTCCTCGTGGAGAGTCTTTAGTGTTTTAGCTAATTTATTGTCTCCCGAGGACCCGATTTGTCGAGTTGTTAATTTTTGCTCTATTTCTCCTTGTTATTGCTCTCCTACGTGGAAGCTCGTACTCTATTTGGTATTGTAAAACTCGGCAAACGCGGCCAGGTCGCCTTCACAAGGCCTGCAGCCGATTTCTACCCGCGGGTAAGTACCCCCGGGTACACGATTTGTTAATTCAAATTTTTTTATTATTCAATAAATTCGATTTTATTATTAAATTCTAAATCTCGAGTCATTTGTTAACGCCCCGCTAATGCTTCATTTAATCCCGAACCCTCTCCGCGGTACTGCAGCTAGCCGACGCTTCGAGTACCCGTAGGTAATATTTGGTTGAGATTTTTGCGGCGGCGGTTATCCGCCTGACGTCCAACTTTTACTGTTTTCAGTTTTCTTAGCCAATTGTAGAGTGGAGGGACCTCGGAGCCTAGTTATCCGGTCTAGCTCCAAGGACCAATAAAAATCCACGTCGCAACCTTCGACGGAAATGAATCTAAGTTGCATGAATTTGGCGACAATTGTGATACAGCCATTTCACCAGTAACCAACGAAACGAAATCAGTTCTTTACGCAATCATGAAAACAAAAATTACGGGAAATGCAAGAGCCTCAATTCGAAATCGTTCATTCGAAAATTGGCAATCTCTTGAAACGTATCACTTCGAAGCCTATTCAGAAAAGCGATCGCATGGCCAGTGGCAATAAAAGTTATCGTCGTGTAGGCGAGCTCATAATGAAGACGTCATTTCTCACGCCCAGAAAATCGAAAATTGCCTTATTAAACTAACAAACAGCCTAGATGACTCCCTTACTCAATCAGACAGAGCAGCCTGCATAAAATTATTACAAAATCAAGCTTTTACCGTATTTATGATGGGTTTACAGAGAGATATTTCCATTATCGTAAAATCACACACACCAGAAAATCTAGAAGAAGCCGTACAATACGCGATAGCGAAAGAAAACGAACAGAAATCACGTCAGTAGATTATATATGAGAGTTCTGGATCCAGCCTTCTTTACCGGCCATCAGGCAGTAGGTAAGTTACTGACCGCGCCGATAAGTTATCGACGATCGGATGGTAACGATTAGCGATCTTTGTTACCGATAGTCTGATGGTAACGATTTTGGATTGCCGATCTTATGTTACCGACAATCGAATGGTTGCGATTTCCCGCCATGCGATGGCGCCACTACCGATCCGTTTCTTGGATCATGGTAACGATGGTCGATCTTTGGGTTACCGATAGTCTGATGGTACTGATGTTAAATCATGGTAACGTGAATCATGGATTGGCGATGTTCCGTTACCGGCAATCGAATGGTTGCAATTTGCAACTGGGCGATGGCGCCACTTTCGTTATCGGTAGTCCGACGGTAACGATTCTGAATCAAAGATTGCCGATCTTCTGTTACCGACAATCGGATGGCTGCAATTTTTTCCGTTTCGCGATTGCAATTTTCCACCGTGTGATGGCACCACTTCCGTTATCGGTAGTCCGATGGTAACGATTCTGAATCTAAGATTGTCGATCTTCTGTTACCGACAATCGGATGGCTGCAATTTTTTTTTCGTCTCGCGGTGGCGCCACTACCGATTCGCCTTCGCATCATGGTAACGATTACCGATCTACCGACAATCGATCCATGATGGCCGCTCTGAAATATCTAATTCCTAGCTTACATATATATGCGAATTATACTAGCTGAAATGCTCAAAGAGTGGCAGGGTATGTTATATGCAAGCAGTGACGCGGATCATCCGATAATATATGTTTTTTATTTGGTATTTCTTAAGTCTAACCTATTCTAAAGTGACAATTTACTTAAAACTAGCCTAAACTATATTTCTTAAGTCTAACATATTCTAAAGTAAAAAAATTTTTCCTTAAAACTAACTTAAGCTATATATTTACAAAAATTTCTTAAAAACTAACTGAGGCTATATATTTACAAAGAGCCGGCGATCACGCACCGAGGTTTACGCGTATCTGAAACATACAGGTGTTGCAATAACCAATCGTTATGTGATGAAAAATGATATCAACTTACCGAATAATGAGTTGCGGTGTCACCTCGGCATTCCACCACCACCTTCTCCTCCTACTCTCCATCCTTTTTATTATTCTCCTTGTTCTCCCTCTTCTCCTCCTCCACCCGCTCCT